>RHLO01000831.1:0-12177 GCA_003719415.1 Aspergillus olivimuriae
GCTCGCATGGCTTAGTTGGTAAAGCGCGTGACTAGTAATCACGAGATCCTCGGTTCAAATCCGAGTGTGAGCATTTCTTTTTTTGCCCTTTTTTTGCATTCCCGGCCTGGCGAGAACACCATGTAGGATTGGCCAGCTGTCTAAGACAAGGGAGCCAGTAGTAGTGAAATTCCTGTCATATCTTTTCTTCACCCTTTCGACACAGAAAGTGAGATGAGTGCAGCCGTCATGAAAACATCACAATCCAGTAAGTATTCTCTTTGCCACACATCGTGAAATGAAGAAGCGGCGATTCGTTTGGGCAACTAGATCCCCTCCCTCCCAAATCATCGGCATCCATCGACTGAATTTGACTCAGTCTCATCTATCGGAGGGATGATTTCCAACTGCTACATGCAGAGTGCCAATGATATGGCCCCGGAGGAAGCCTTCCGGGTGTAACAAGCCAACAGACTAATTTACGTCTGGAGTACCCATGCATCCAATGCACGCCCAATTGCCAAAATGTTGATTCTCACCAGTTAAGAGCCCGCGAAAATAGTAATAACACACCACTTAATTGTCGACAACCTACTCCCAGCCACAAGACACTACATAGACTGGTGATCGATGGGACATCCGAGAGTTTGATGTATTTATGGCGTGGTCCGCCGAATGGCTGCCAATTCATTTTCATAGCAGAACCAGACATCATTCGTGCAAGGTAGGCAGAAAACAGAATCTGACTTACCCCTCGACCAGCGGTTTATCCCCGGTAGATATTTGGAAATTGATCGTTCCAGGATCCTAAAAGTATTTGATAGGCCAAGATTCTACCGGATGTTCCCTGAAAGAGAAGGCGGAAGCCCGATACTAAGTCTTCTGCCGCGTTCGGCAATCATTCCGTTCATAAAACAAAAAGTCCCACTTTTCGGCATCAAGTTCGCTCGCATGGCTTAGTTGGTAAAGCGCGTGACTAGTAATCACGAGATCCTCGGTTCAAATCCGAGTGTGAGCATTACCTTTTTGCGCTTTTTTCTTGTATCTGTTTAATCAGTAGAATTTGTATCCTTCGATTAGGGAGCAGGATCTGTCATTGTGTGTCAACCTGGTGGTTTAGATGAGACAACGAAACTGATTTTCCTCCGGGCAATCCTTCGATGGACTTCACTGCATGGCTTCTGACCGTGTATACCTGTGGAAATTGATGCCAATGGCAGCAAATGCTGTAGATTTTCAGGGCCAAAAAGAACAGACCAACTAAAATCAGACCTCATGGGGTATGAACACGTTGACATTTGCGGCAATCATAAGCGTCCGCCTTATTCAAGAAATTCGCTAATCTCTGATACTTCTCGTGCAAATCACCAGTCTACGGTGATCTCCTCCTTCCCACCTCTCAGATTGGAAGCCCAAACCGGAAGGAATTGACATGGATTTCTAGCTTTGGTTATTGTTTCGAAGACCTTTTCGCCAGGTTTATGATCCAAAGTTTTACTTTGAGACAGTACGTTGGATAGATCAAGCGAAGTGGCCATCTGGAATACAAATACCGGCTTAGTGTGCTTGGTCGGGGGTCTTGTCGCAGCGCATCCACCAAGTAGGCTCTATTCACACCTCCCCATTGTATGACCTCTTCCATGGGCTTCGTTCTGCTTCCTCTTCTCGCTGGATCAACAACCGATACCACGTGGTTGACCGACAGAGCGAAGCCAGTCGCATCAGGAAGAGCCCGTAGTGACAAGACTGGCATCAAGACATGGAAGTTCAATTCTACACAACTTCAAGAGACCGTTAAGGATGCTTGGCCATGTCGTATTGTTCTCTTTTGGTTTCCATGGGTTTGCCAAAAGGTGGGATAACGTTTTTGGTCAGTCTGCTCTATGGCCCTGGTGTATCTCCCATATCTCCTCGACTATTGGGTCCAAACATCCTTAGGGGCTTTAGAACCTTTACCGGGTACGTTAAGCTACTCAGCATGGCCCCAGATGGAGCATATGTTGTTGGGATTGGTACTTGGATGGTCGCGAAGTATGCGAACAGAACTATATGCGGCCGCTGCCTCTTAATACTGTCCTGTATGAGAATGGGAGACCGTCAATCAGGGACGCAGGTACAAAAAATGTGAGATCACCACTTTATCGTCAAAGTAGACAGTGATTGATTTCAGTAGATCTAAGCCTTGATAGAAACCCAGGAGAGGAAGGAAAGTCCTTCGAACCCCCTCCTTTCATCGTTGATCCTGTCCGTCTACTAGTATGTGTCCTTTTTCTCAAGACCAAGAAACAAAAGATTCGATCGCCCAGAGAGTAGAGGAGAGGATGCACACAACACATACACACGATCTGTCTTATGCCCAGTCCCTCTTATAGGTTCTTGTTCCCACACATGATACCCAAGGCTCTATGAGACTCTTGGTCACCCGCCATACGATTGAGTGGAAATACCCTGAATGGTGGTTGTATGATGTTGATAAATACAAACGAACACCTGCAAGCCGCACAAGACCGAGATCAAAGCACCCATCGGTGTTATACAGGTGCGGTTGCATAGCGCATGGGCATCGTATACGTACATACACACACATTTATAGACCAAATCGAGATCAAGTCTCATCTCAACGTCCCATGGGAAGGAAGAGAGGCATCCAAAATCAATTCATATTCAAAAAGAAACCCAAGCAAGCATCAATAAATTATATATGAAATAGCTGAAATAGGTAAAGATACGGAAAGGACAAAAAGAAGTGCTCACACTCGGATTCGAACCGAGGATCTCGTGATTACTAGTCACGCGCTTTACCAACTAAGCCATGCGAGCTACTTGTTGGATGTGCCTCATAATTACGTATCATGGATGAAAAGACATAAACCCAGTCCGTTCAACAACTGTGGAACCGTACCCGGCGGATTTCACATCGTTGGATGTAGGGCCTTGACTTCACATAGTCTGGCAGTCGCACTAATGAACATATACTAAACTAAGTAAAAAGACAATGTAAAAGACCACAACCTTTGCTGATACACCATGTGTGTGTATAGCTCTCAATGTTCTGTGGAGCATGTACTATCAAGGGTTGATCTGGGGGAAGAAGGGTCCAAGCAATCAGTAGTGCGGAGCACGTGTGTTTTTGAAAAACATTGGAATATTTCTATGAGCACTCGCATCAGATGAAGAGAGCCAACGATCATATGAAGCGAATACTGGGGCAATCATAAAGTGTAGAGGAACGCATGCGCCAAACGAAAAGTTGAAAGAGAGCGGGGAAAGCTACTCCCGAATCGGACAAACTAGCCGGAAGCGGGGCACATATAAAACCTTCTCTCGCGTCTACATCAAAACACCACCACAGCACGTTGTGCAACAAGGCAAGAGCCCGGGACGGACACCAGCGAGGCCATTGTCCCACTTAAAAATGTCCGGCTCACACCCCTCCAGCTCCACCCAGCCCTCGTCTCACCCTCAGCGGAGATCTTGGCAGACCCAACCAAACCGGCGATCGGGCAGCCTGCGTTCCCACCAGTCGTATCCTGCTCCGCACTCCGGCCCTGAGGAGCCCACCGCACGAGCATCTTCTCGTTTATCCGGGGCAGCGTCAACAGCACAGCCGGAAAAATGGTGGCGTATTCGCTTCTTTCGTGGCATGGTGAACGATGTTAAGCGGAGAGCCCCCTTCTACTGGAGCGACTGGACCGATGCATGGGATTATCGGGTGATTCCCGCGACAGTGTACATGTATTTTGCCAAGTATGGAATTTCCTTCCGCTTATCATTGGCCTTGATTCATCGTTACTCATACCGTGTGTAGTATTCTCCCAGCGCTGGCTTTCTCGCTGGATATGTTTGAAAAAACCAATCAAAGCTACGGCGTTAATGAAGTCCTGTTAGCTTCCGTGCTGGGAGCCGTGGTCTTCTCCCTCTTCGCGGCCCAACCATTGGTCATTGTGGGAGTGACCGGCCCTATCACTGTGTTCAACTATACCGTCTACGACATCATTTCCCCGCGCGGAACGCCCTATCTTGCGTTCATGTGTTGGATCGGAATGTAGGCCGGCCTGTCCCCCATGAGAACTATCACTGACGATTATAGCTGGTCCTTGATCATGCATTGGATCCTAGCCATCACCAATGCTTGCAATGGCCTGACCTATGTGACTCGTTTCTCCTGCGATATCTTTGGGTTCTACGTCGCCTTTGTCTACCTTCAGAAAGGCATCCAGGTGCTCACCCGACAATGGGAAGGTGTTGGCGAGACATCCGCCTATCTGAGCATCATGGTCGCCCTTCTGGTTCTGATGAGTGGCTGGGTCTGCGGCGAATTGGGAAATAGCAGTCTCTTCCAGCGCTACGTCCGGAAGTTCCTTGAGGACTACGGCACCCCGTTGACAATTGTGTTCTTCACTGGATTCGTCCACATTGGTCACATGAAAGACGTGCAAGTGGCAACGCTGCCGACGAGTAAAGCTTTCTTCCCGACAGCGGACCGCGACTGGTTGGTGCCTTTTTGGGAAATTGACGTTGGGGACATCTTCCTGGCTATCCCGTTCGCGTTACTCCTCACGATTCTATTCTACTTTGACCACAATGGTGAGACTGGCACGCCCTGCCTTTGTTCCTACAAACTGGCTAACCATCATAGTGTCTTCTCTAATCGCTCAAGGGACGGAGTTTCCGCTTCGAAAACCAGCTGGTTTCCACTGGGACTTGTGGCTCCTTGGCCTCACCACCTTTGTTGCCGGTATCCTGGGCATCCCATTCCCCAATGGACTCATCCCGCAGGCACCTTTCCACACTGCTGCACTCTGTGTGACTCGCGACGTTGCTGACGAGGACGACGTGAACAAGGGGAAGGCCGTTCGAATCACAGACCATGTCGTCGAGCAACGTGTCAGCAACTTCGCGCAAGGGCTCTTGACCCTCGGCACGATGACCGGCCCGCTCTTGATCGTGCTTCACCTGATCCCGCAAGGCGTCATGGCGGGGCTCTTCTTCATCATGGGCGTTCAAGCGCTGCAAGGTAATGGTATCACGCAGAAGTTGATCTTCCTCGCGCAGGACCGCACGTTCACACCCGCATCCAATCCACTCTCGCGTATCAAACGCCGGCTCGCGATCTGGGTCTTTGTCGCCCTCGAATTGATCGGGTTCGGCGGCACCTTTGCCATCACCCAGACAATCGCTGCGATTGGCTTCCCGGTCATTATTTTGCTTCTTATTCCCGTGCGCGCCTTCTTGATGCCTCGTTGGTTTACTCGCGAAGAGCTGTCCGTGTTGGATGGACCGACAGCTAGTCCGTTTACCATGGAGAGCGTCGGGGGAACGCATGGCATAGACGAGCGGATTGCTTCAGTATCTTCCGCATCCGGTCGGCCGTCATCGAAATTGAACGGAGATGATGCAGTCATGGTGCGACGGGATGAGACTTCGTCGGATTCGGCGGTGGATGATGACTTGGAGCGAGGGGAGGCCTATGAACTGCAGACGCCGGGGGTACGGAGACGGAGCATGACGACCCGCACGGAGGGATCAAAGCCCTGAGTATATACCATCCACTTACCTTGATTCGTTCATCTTCATCTCGTGTACATACTGCAGTGGTTTTCTATACTTCGTTGTATACGCATCACGTGATATGTTTTCACCGCCCTCCGCGGTCAACTTTTTTCTGCCAAGCAAAAAAGAAGAATTTCCAGCATCCAACAGACCAACAAACCAACCATCATGACGCCCTCATCACCTCCAGACCCCGTCATGGACGACTTCAGCGATGCCTCCTCGACTTCAGACTCGGAAAGCGAGCACAAAGATACCCCTGAGGTGCAAAGCCGCACCCCGAAGCGGCGCCGCCTCTCCACCTCCTCCGACGATTCGTACACCGCAGCGCCGGCGCCGCTCCCCACCCTGTCGCGAATCAAGAAGAAGGCGCCCCAAACAGAGGGTTCGAATTCCGCTGCGGACACGGAAAACCCCGTGTTGATCAAGGATGCGCTCGAGATTGGGCTTCAGGACGCGGGCGAGTCGTCGTTCAAGGCATTGAAAGTTGCACCGTGGCTGATCGGCTCGCTCACCACCCTAGCGGTGCGCAAGCCCACTGCGATTCAGCGGGCATGTATCCCGGAAATATTGAAGGGGCGAGACTGTATTGGTGGAAGTCGGACTGGTTCAGGTAAAACAATCGCGTTTGCGGTGCCAATGCTGCAAAAGTGGGCGGAGGATCCGTTTGGGATTTTTGGTGTCGTTTTGACACCGACGAGGTATGTCTTGTCTCATTAACTGCATGATAGGCCAACATGATGGCCACGGGCGTGAGAATCGTTGCTAACGAAAGAATAGAGAACTTGCTCTTCAAATCTACGAACAAATCAAAGCCATCTCTGCGCCGCAGAGCATGAAACCCATCCTCATCACTGGCGGTACCGACATGCGCCCACAAGCCATTGCGCTCTCGCAGCGTCCGCACGTCGTCATTGCCACTCCCGGCCGTCTAGCCGACCACATCAACACCTCTGGTGCCGACACAATCAGCGGTCTGAAGCGCGTGCGAATGGTTGTCCTCGATGAGGCTGACCGACTCCTTGCCCCGGGACAAGGGAGCATGCTCCCCGACGTGGAGACCTGTCTCTCAGCCCTGCCACCCTCCGCCGAGCGACAGACTTGTCTCTTCACTGCGACAGTAACCCCCGAGGTGCGCGCGCTGAAGAACATGTCCCGGCCGGGAAAGCCGCCCGTGTTCGCGACGGAAATCGAAACTGGCGGCGAGACCGCCGTCACCACTACTACAAACCCCGACGGAGAACCCACAGCCACATCAACCGGAGGAACTGCGACATCGCTGCCCCCGACGCTGAAACAGACATACCTCCAGGTGCCGATGACGCACCGCGAAGCGTTCCTGCATGTTCTCCTCTCCACTGAGGGCAACTCCGCTCACACGGCCATCATCTTCTGCAACACGACCAAGATCGCCGATCTGCTGGACCGACTTCTCCGCCGATTGGGCCACCGAGTCACCTCGCTGCACAGCCAGCTCCCGCAGTCGGAGCGGTCGTCTAACCTCGCACGGTTTCGGGCGTCGGCAGCGCGGATCCTCGTCGCGACGGACGTCGCCAGTCGTGGTCTGGATATCCCCGCCGTCAGCCTGGTGGTGAACTATGATGTGCCCCGGAACCCGGACGACTATGTGCATCGGGTTGGTCGTACGGCGCGTGCTGGCCGGAGCGGTGAAGCGGTCACGCTGGTGGGACAGCGCGATGTGCAGCTGGTGTTGGCGATTGAGGCGCGTGTAGGTGGCCAGATGGCGGAGTGGAAGGAGGAGGGTGTCAGTGTTGAGGGACGGGTGGTGCGCACGGGTGTGCTGAAGGAGGTGGGCAATGCGAAGCGCGAGGCTTTGATGGAGATCGAAGAGGGGAGAGATGTATTGGGACGGAGGCGGAATAAATTGAAGAAGGTGCGGTAGATCTGCAACTCTATCTTGGTAGCTTTCTGTATCTTATATCCTATGTGTACCTATGTGTGGCGTCGGAATATGCATATGCATGGTATTATTTACTCCGGATATATCTATGTCAGTCAATGAGTCAACCACCGTTCCCCCGCACTTCAAATGCAAGAAACACCATCGACCCCGATCTATGTAGGTACGTCCCCTGGCTGCATTATCCAACCATACATGCAAGAGGCAAAAAAGAAACAGGATATCACTCCGAACCGCCCGTACTCATCAGCTTCAACAATCCATCCACCGCATCGCCCCTCTGCGCCGGCGTCACCAGTCCTTCCCCTCGCTTCGCAGTCTCCTCCACACCGGGGCTTCCCAGCTCCATCGGCGAAGCGGCATTCCCCCGTCGAGGACTTCTCTGCGTCGGCGTCTTCATCAGATCCTCATTGGCCCCATCGAGCGGTGACGACGAAGAGATTGTCGTCTGGGTCATACGCGGCGTCGGCGTGGCAAAGAGACTGGTCGTATTATTGGTGGTGGTTGTGTTGGTAGTGGGATGTGTGAGACGAGGGTATTTGCGGCTATGTTCTTCGAGCTCGGACAGTCGGCGGTCGAATTGGGGGTCATCGCGGACATGGCGCATAGCGTTCTGGAGACGGTTTCGGAGGAGAGTTGCTTTCTGTGAAATGTGAGTATATCATCTCATGTTTGGGGGGGGGGTATAGGGAGGAGGCTGACTTCTTGGATGAATTGTTTGCGGGTTTCGGGGTTGGAGGGGTCGGGGATTGGTGTCGTTGTGCTTTGTTCTTGCTGCTGATGAGATTCTTGTTTTTGTTTTTGTTCTTCTTCTTGGGTGCTGTGGGAGGGCATTTCGGAGGTTTCCCTGAGTGTCACCGTCGCCGGCGTCGGCGCGTCTTGTGTTGCTTGCTCTGCTTGTTGTTGTGGTTGCACCTGTGGCTGCTCTTGGGGTTGTTCCTGAGACAGACAACACGTTAACACACTTTCATAGACTAGACCCCAATAGAATGTATATTGGCTCACCTCGCTCGACATCACTTTCTCCTCTGTTGGACCAGTCTCCGTCGCGACCAGCGTAGACACAGGAATAGACACGGAGACGGGCTCTGTGCGGTCGCGGACCAAGACATCCGCGGCCTTGTTGGCGGCCACATCGCTGTGCACCTGATCGATGGATCTCTTCTGGCCAGCGAATAGCGGCGAAGGAAGGAGCTTCTTCGGGGAGGAAGCGGACAGGTCGATGTGCGAGCGTTTGCTGGGTGAGGTCGTGTGCCGCGGGGAAAGACACGCGTTGGGGGTTTTTTCGCCGAGGATGCGTCGGCCGTCTTTGACGGGGCTGGCGTGGAGGGCTGGATTCATTGTTTTGCTCTTGTGGGAGGTTTTGGGGGGTGATTTAGGGACTTGTCGATGTGGTGGAGGAGAAGAAGTACTCCGTTGGTGGTAGACTGAGTCGGGTACCTTTTCTGTATAGTATAGACCGATTATATAAGAGGGGGACAGTTGGGAGGCGAGAGGATGCGCTGGGGAGCAATTGAGGGCGTATATAAACGGAGAGACAGCACGCGGACGAGAGCGTATGGGAAAGAGAGAGCCCAGCAGGAAGATGAGGAGGAAACGAGGGAGGGCGTGGGTGTGGGCGAAAGCGTGTCGTGGTGATGCGGCGCGTGTTGGAGGTGGATTCCCTTGCGCGTGTGGCCCGTATTACCGTAATTTATCCCCGACGCCTCACATGCGCTTCTTGAAGAGTCAACTGCTTTTTGAGCTGCAGATATACGATCGATTATGGCCATGGATTCGATTTGATCAGGAGGAATGCTTCCTTCTGAGCATTCGCATTGTTTTATGGTGGTTGTCGCGGTGTTGGTGACGAGATTCCGCATTGGGACGGTTGTATATATTCTCTTCTTCTCGTTGCTCTCTTCACCCTCACTCCTACACCTCACAGCATCGTTTCTCCTCTCAGGCATCGACCACACCTGTTTCAGTATACGTCCACTCGGAGGTATAACACTCCTGGCGACATTCTTCAGTATTTTTATCCTCTACACTCTCATGCACCCTCACAAGGTGAAGACAAACCGACATGACATCATGGCATTCCTTCTCGAAGGAATGGAATCATCAATAAACATGACCTTCGTCTCCGGAAACAGCGACATCCAATTCCAAACCCTGCTCGCTCACCTCCCGGCCCTGCTTAAATGGCGCAAACTCTCCGCTGGAGCTTTCCCCGCAGGGACCGGACATCCGAAACCTCAGCTGCAGATGATTACCCCCCCCTCTTACGCACTCACCCGCAAAGTCGATCATTCCCGCATTGCATCATCATCGTCAGGCGGAGGGAGGTCTGAGGTCTCTCATTCTTCTCGCACCCTCATCGTCCTGCATCAGTTTTCTCGCCAACCTGGGTGGTACTCTTCAGCTCTGTAACCCCCAATAATCAACCGCCTGTTGTGACACCACCGCCATGCGTCCATCCCTGGCGGTGTTCGCAGGGGCTCTCCAGGTGACTCTGGCCGCTGCCTCCAGCTTGACCCCGCCCGTTCTCCCACTGGTGGTCCGGAATCCATACCTGAGTACATGGCTGGGGAATGCGCGCGATGAGCCATGGTCGAAATGGCCCATGTTCTACACAGGAGAGGAGCTGGGGCTCTCCCTGCTGGCCCGTGTCCCCAAGACCGACACTGTATATCCGTTGGTGGGCAAGCCCCAGGAATCGCTGTCTTCCGATGCTGGGTATGCATATTCCCCCGGGTCCCTACATGATAATCTCCTAACAAAGTCCTGTAGATCTATTGAATTCCCATCGTATCTCGGGGCTAGTTATGATGCTTCCACGACGAACTTGACTTACCGTATAGTTGCGAAGACCTCCACCGCTGCTCCGGTGGAGATCATCGTCTCCTTCCTCTCCCCCATCACCCCCACATCGACTCTGCGGCAGTCGATCCCCGCGTCCTACATTACAATCCACGTTAGCGGTGGTGGAGAAATCGACGTGTATATGGATGTGAATGGTCGTTGGGTGACTGGTGATGCAGGAAGTAAAATCACCTGGCAGTATGAGACTATAGATGCAGCGGACCAAAAACGCACCTTGCAACAGTGGAAGTTCCAAAGGGAATCGCAATTGCTTCTTTCAGAAACCCATGATCGTTCCGAATGGGGCTCTCTTCATTTCACTGGTCCTTATGTTCGTTCCCTTGGAGTCCAATTACAGGACGAATCAGACTGCTGACAGCTCATCCAGGACGTTCAATACCAATCGGGAGAGGCGTCCGTCGTGAGACGGACCTTTGCAAAGCGAGGAGCTCTCCGCAATGAGAACGATGGCGAATTCCGCGCTGTCCGAGATCGAGAACCTGTCTTTGCGTTCTCCAAGTCTTTCACCCCGTCGCAGTCGACGGGCGCGGTCAGCGACAGCGTGACGTTCACTCTCGCTCTGATTCAGGATCCAGTGGTGCAGTATGCCTCCTCGCGCGGCCTCACCTTGATGCGTCCGCTTTGGAAATCGTGGTTCCCCAGTGTCGACTGGCTGCTTCATTTCCACTATAATGACTACGCCAAAGCCAGTGCATTGGCTGCGAACTACTCTGAGCAATTAGCGCGGGATGCATATCAGTCGGGTGCCCATGATTACGTCGATATTGTAGCCCTCAGCGCCCGTCAGGTCATGGGCGCAACCACTTTCTCCGGAACGCCGGATGACCCTATCCTCTTCCTCAAGGAGATCTCTTCCAATGGCAATTTCCAAACAATCGATGTCATCTTCCCGTCGTTCCCGTTCTTCCTGTATACCAACCCGCGGTGGTTGGCCTATCTCTTGGAGCCGCTCATCGAGCATATGCTTAGCGGCCAGTACCCGAATACCTATGCCATGCACGATCTGGGAACGCATTTCCCCAACGCAACGGGCCACCCCGATGGCAAAGACGAGTACATGCCTGTCGAGGAATGTGGGAATATCCTGATCATGGGTCTTGCCGTCGCTAACTCCCTTCGTTACCCGGAGGATTCCGCTGCTGATTCTATCTGGTCTACACAAGGGACGGCCGACATCTCCGATGAGAATCCAGGTTATTTCCCTCTGGACAACATGCAGGAGTATTCTGGCATTGACTTCCAGGATGGCAAATGGGGCGGTGGCGTCGCCGGACACCATCTCGCCGCGAAATGGATCAAGCGGAGCTACAAGCTCTGGACCCAATGGACGGGATACCTCGTCGACTACTCATTAGAACCAGCTAACCAGCGTACGTTTCTCTCTCCCGACAGACCAGATGGAAATATAACTAACTTAAGTAGTCTCCACGGATGATTTTGCCGGATGGCTCGCCCTACAGACCAACCTGGCTCTCAAGGGCATCATTGGCATCAACGCCATGAGCAAGCTAGCCGAACTGATCGGCCACGACTCCGACGCATCCTACTACAAGGTCCGTCGCTTTTCCTTTACCTCCGCCAAAATTACTCTTCCAAACAAACAGGAGAAGACAGAACCCAACTAACATCAAACCGCAGAACATCTCCAACACGTACATCGCCAAATGGGAAGAATACGGCATGTCGCGCGACAAAACCCACGCCAAACTCGCCTACGACTGGTACGGCTCCTGGACAACCATCTACAACCTCTACGCCGACGCCCAACTCTGCTTCCACCTCGACAACACCGACCTCGCTCCGCCCTCCCCTTCAACAATCCTCACCACCCCACAGTCTCGCCACCACAACATCAACAC
>RHLO01000832.1:0-66941 GCA_003719415.1 Aspergillus olivimuriae
GGGTGGGGGAAAGAGAAGGAGAGAGGAAGTGAGGGGAGGAGATAAATACGGGGGCGGAAGATTTCCCCACACTTTGCTTTCCCCTTCAGGAACGGCGCCGAGGCTCCTGCCCCACGTGCATGTGTCCATGGTACTAGTCGCTCCAGGCGTAGGTACCTATGAACGGCATTGAGGGAATACGAACCGAGGATTCTGCAAGTAATGGGAATACAGTGTGCACGGACGGCGTTCTTGGAATGATACTACTATTTCTACGCTGGAAGCCACTGATCAGATTGCGAGACTCTGCTCTGGCCTGGATTGAACCAACTGCACAATGCATTCATATTGGACTTAGGGAGGCTATAACTTAGCTAATCCAAATATTTGAGAGCTGGAGTAATACATCCTTCACAGAGACTAATTTAGTCGATCGTTCCAATGTGTTGTAGTGTTGAAGATATACTTCATCTGGCCTCGGGCCGATCACGTGACCGGATTGCCTGCCTCAGGCCGATACCCCCTTTCACGTGCCGCCGTCAACATTCGGTCTGAACTGCTGGAACCTCCATATACTTCAACCATCGTTGCTCCTGACACAGCTCGGCAATGGCGTTTAATAAGAAATATGCGGGTCTTCCAGATCTGGTCTGCTCTCTCCCATCTCTCGTTCCTCCAATCTTTACAGGTAGACTGACCGATGCACCGTGTTTTCCATGGTTTTAGGATCTCGCGCCCGATATCTACGAGACACCAGATCTAACAGATGAAGCCTCCACCCTTCCGGTTTGCCTCTCCACAAAACACCTGATCACCCAAATGCAACCTTTCTAACCAATAGATGCGGCTCTTCCAGACTGCCACCCTCCGCACAGCGTCCAATGTCGATGATGACGCCGGCTCGAACTCCGACATTGACCGACAAGGTGTGAACGCGGATGAAGCGCGTGCCCATTTCCTTGGGGCAACAGTTGATGCGCGCGACGCGAACTTCTCCGACAGTATTGCGACGAAAAGAAAAGCATATCGCAGCAAGAGCCGACGACGGCGACACGGGAACGGCCTGGAAGAAGTCGGTGACTTGAGTGATAGCGAAGATGAGAGTCTGGAACGGAAACTGGCCCGGTTGCGGCGAGAGGTTGCTGAGTTAAAAGACCAGATGGATTCACGCCCGTCCGAGAAGGCGGCATCTGAGGGCCCCGGGGAGACTAAGGAAAACTTGGACGATGGAGTTTTGGAGCTGAGTCGCGCATTGGACAGCTTGTACACTTCGTCCCGAGGAGCGTCCGGCCCACATTCGGCATCAGCCGTTCTGTCGCAGAAGATTGGCGTGGATGCGTCGACAACCCCTCCAAAGTCGGATGGTGCTGTGAAGCAGCCCGAGCCAGAAGAGCCGGTTCCTCCCGCTTCCACGGGCATTCTCGCCCACGCTGCTGCGTTTGACGGCCGGCTGGCGCTGGTGGAGGCGGCCATGGGCATTTCCACATCTTCCAACCCTTTCATTGCAGATGGCGTATCGGACCCCGCGCTGCAGCCCGTGCTTCCGGCTCTGGATGATCTGACTTCGCGACTCACAACCCTGATGAATATCCTCGTGGGTCCTGCCCCAGCGTCGGCCGTCCCCACGATGGGTTCCGCTCCGCCCTCGACAACTGTGTCCACCCCCCATCTAGAGACCTTGTCTGCCCGCGTTCGGAAGTTGACCGCAGACACCGAGGCCCTTGCGTCTGCACGCAAACGTGCCGTGGACGCTGCGAAGGCGGCCCAGAATGCGCGAATTGCCTCTGCGGCCCTTGAATCCACCTCCGATATGTCCGTTTCATCCGCCGCCACCGAGGTCGATCCCGCGGCGACGCAACGCGACGAGCAAGCCACCAAGATCCAGGCGTTGTACGCGACGCTGCCCACCATCCAATCCCTCCATCCCATTCTCCCCAGTGTGCTGGAGCGGCTCCGCTCCCTGCGCGCCATCCATGCGGGGGCGGCACAGGCATCGGAATCGCTGGATGAGCTCGAGCGACGACACGCCGACATGGACCGGGAGATTGCGCAATGGCGGGAAGGCCTCGAGGTCGTAGAGGAAAAGATGAAACAGGGTGAAACGGCGCTGAAGAACAACGTCGAGCTCATCGAACCATGGGTCCAGGACTTGGAGCAGAGAATGGACCGTTTGGAAGGCAGCGGTGCGTGACGTGTAGATCTGCTGGAGGATCATGGGATACCCATACTTTTCGTTTTGTCAATTGTTCCACATGTTAATGAAGCCGTGCACAGCGATTCAGCTACAATTGACCGACATCTGATGACTGGAGCGTTCCGCCAAGACTCGGTGACTCCAAGATGGCATCCTGTTTAGTGGCGATCACGATACCAAACAATGGAGGCCCTTTCGCGCGCACCTCATCCCAAGTTGTACATCGTATGCTTCCTGACGAGTCCGTCGTGGTAGCACCCGTCTCTTTGGCATGATGTGTTTTTTCACCAGCGTTCACGCCAGACGGAGACAGTCACGGACCACCACCCGTCTGGGGGACCACTCAGAATAGTAACAATGACGGCGATGAGAGATCTGGAGTGCCTGAGGTACCTGACCTCCCAAGGTCCGATCAGGATCCGTGCAGTGGTGCTAGCCCGACTTGGATAGCCCGGGGCTCCCGGGTTAGCGGCTCCACCAGAGCCGACTGACGCTCAATCAGAAAGCGACTCCAACCGCCGGCCTCCGCAGGGCTCAGCGCTAGCAGCCTGGCCCGCGTGCTGGCCCTTAAAACGCGGCGCCATGAACGTCTGGGAACAAGGTGGCCGTTGGTCCCTCCCTATCCGTCTCCAGGTCTCCGAGGATGGCCTCATATGCATTATCATATCGACGTCGAACCGCCTTGATCGCTGGACTGTCTGCCGTTATTCTGTGCGCCTTGTTCGTCTGGTACCATCCGGAGCGCGTGGATTTCGGCATTACCTCCCCGTCGCCATCTCCAGTCACCCCGACACAGCCATCTCCCGTGGATGAGGGGGATGAGCTGGGTCTCCCAGACGCTTACCGAACGACCCCGTCCGAGTCCCAGCTCTGCGCGGACAGGTTTGGCACCTCATATCTAGAGAATCTGCGGGATGGGGCGATAGAATATTGCACTTCTGCTTCTTCGTCATCGTTGGTGTGCTTTCACACCTCCATCACGGATGACCACCGAATTGATAATTTTTGTTTCGGGGCAAACGCGGTCTTGGATCCGAGCCTTCAAAAATTCAACCTGGAATGTGAGCTCGCGGAGCTCGAGAAGCATGATAACCAGGCTGCTATCCCCGAGTTTGGTCACTTCGCCCAATACTGGTATAACACAGGCCCACAAAACGTGCTGGATGGCTGGGTGCAACTGAAGAGCAGCCCCCAGGAGCGGCTATCATCGACCCCGAATTACACGATATTGATCAAACGAGAAGGCGCTCATAATTTGTGGCATTGTCTAATTGAAGTTCTCAGCATGACCATGACACTGGATGTGCTCCAAATGACCGCGCGGCCAGACCACACCCGTCCCTTCTGGAGTGGACTCGATGCGGATAACACGCAGGTCGTCATCTTGGACGATAAGGATGATGGGCCATACTTCCAACTGTGGTCCATCTTCGCCAACAAGCCCACGCTGCGCTGGAAAGACTTGCCTCAGAGCCAAACTCTGCAAAATGTCATTGTGCCTCTGGCTGGAGGGAGCAGCCCTTTTTGGCAGGGCGATTGGGATGTTCTTCCTTGCGATGACTCACCCTTGCTACGCACCTTTACGCAACGTGTCCTTGACACCTACAGCTTGGGCGATTACGCGAGGCCGCAGAAGGACGAGATCGTGATCACCTTCATCAATCGGACAGAAAGCCGAAGGCTGGTAGATCAGGAGGATTATCTGGATCTCATCCAATCGAGCTTTCCGCATGTTCAAGTGCAGTCAATCGATTTTGCCGCAATCCCGTTCCCCACTCAGCTGGAAACCATTCGCAACACTGATATCCTGGTGGGGGTGCATGGTGCGGGCCTCACCCATGGTATGTTTTTACCACCACGATCGATCATGGTGGAAATCTTGCCTCCCACCTTGAAGCACAAGGGGTTCCGCAACATCGCCTCTTTGCTTGGACATTCTTATTTGAGTGCACATGGGTCCGAGCCACCCAGTGTTAAGCGGGACAACTGGCATGAGGAAGATGTTTATCTTCCCAAAGAAAAGTTTCTGGATCTTCTGAGTGCTGCCATTAGAGTCATGTACAATTCGGGGCCCCGTAATTATGATGCTGTGTGATTTGCTTCGCTAGAACTTTCCTCCTGCCCTGCATTGTGGATGCGACTGTCATGAGTCGACTGGATCTTTGTATACTTAATCAACTCATTCAACCCGATGATGGATTCTGTTTCTGGGTAGGGCGTTGGAGAGAAGACATCATCTGTTGAAAACTGGCGTAAATGGGGACCAACACCAATGAACTTTGAACGATTCTCATGGGAGAATCCCAGTGCGCCCAATGTTGCAGCGGGCGATGGCAGAACATGAATAGAACAGCTATTCTAATACCTAGAACGGCAATTCCGCGAAGACTCACTGCTCCCATTGGCCTGTCGTTGGCGCCGTGATTAGATCGGGTCTACTTGTTGCTGCCGTCGCTTCACAACCGCCGGGCGTTGTGCCTGAACGCTCTCTGGCTCGGTGACCAACATCCCAGTCTTGGTGGCCTTGGTTACATGACGCTAACGGAGAGAGCCTGAGTGTTGTCTATCCATGTTGACTCGGCGGCTAACAGCAAGACCCCCCTTTTCCGTCCAAGGAATATAAGTCTCGCGTTGTATCTAATTCCATACGCCCGTCCCCGACGATAATGTTCTTTCAAGAAGCGCATCAGAGTTCACGGCTTTTCTGGGCGAGAAAATGTCTGTACGGCGGTTGATCAACGCCATATGGATCCTTTTTGCCCTTCTGACTCAGAAGGCGCTTTCCTTGACCGAAAGCCATTGTGTGCCTTATCCTGTCGAAATAGATCTGAAAAATGTTACGCTTGGCAACAACGTGGCTCGGGGGGTATCACTGAGTTTGGGTACACCTCAGCAGCCATTCGCCTTCCTCCCACAATGGTATCCTCCCCTTCCTGAGTTTCATCCCGCCTATCCGGTAGTGCGAACCGTTCAAGTAACAAATAAATTCAGGCCGCTGAACAGTACATTCGTTTATGGTACCTATGGATACTGCAGTGATTCTATGTCGGACGCAGCTTGCAAAACGTTTCGGGGGGGTGCATACGACGACTCGACATCAACAACTCGCGGCACCGCCTTGGACTCGCAAATGCCCGAGGCGTCTCCGTATCCTGCCTTCTACTGGGAGACAGATGATCTCAAGCTCAACGACAATACGACGTTAACCAAATTTCCCTTTGGAATGCCGAGAGACGACTGGGGTGCTCAGGGATACCACCCTCAAGCAGCCTTTGGACTGGGCAGGAACTCGACCATACTGAATACACTCTACTCCGCTGGTCTGATTGCGTCGAGATCATGGGCGATGTGGTGGGGAAGGACCGGTGCCACTGAGGCCACTCAACAGGATGGGAGCTTTGTCTTCGGCGGCTATGATCGAGCGAAAACCACCGGAGCGAACTATACGGATAGGCTCAATTATGCGAATTCGAAGTGTCCTACCGGTATGCTCGTGACGATTTCCGACTTGGTGCTGAATTCTGCCGATGGCACAAGTACCAGCCTGTTCAAGGGGATACAATCCTCCGCGATTTCGGCTTGCATTGTACCGGACTACCCTGTTCTGATGACGATGCCGAGATATCCATGGTTCGGAATGTTCGAAGAGGCGACAGGGCAAACCATCAACGACCGGTCATTCGGTATCTATTACTATGGAATGCTCTATGAGAACACAACCCAGGCGTACGTGTGATCTTATCTTTGTCCACTTTGCTCTTGCAAACGGCAAAGCCGTACTAACCTATTCACCTTCCTGTAGGTACACGGGTGACCTCACCATTTCGCTTCTCTCTGGGGTCTCCATTCGTATACCAAATGATCAACTGGTCGTTCCTGACCTTTCTATCGACAAAATCAGCGGTGCTCTCGTCGCAAATGCATCGAGTCCCGAACTCGTCATTAATGCTTTGCAGCAGGGCAATGCGGATGACCTGCCCAAGTTAGGGCGCCAATTCCTCTCCAGTGCCTACCTCATGCTCAATCAGGATGCGAATAGCTTCACTCTCTGGGAAGCAAGTCAGGACGCTGGTGTGGATTTAGTCGCCGTTGACGAGACAAACCGTCAAGTCGACCAATTTTGCAGTGCGACGAAGGAAGACGCGACCAGCCCAACGCCGTCCAGCCCGACAACGTCTATGAATTTGAGTAACAAAGCTGACACTCATCGAGAAAATGGGCTGTCGACCGGAGCGATTGCAGGTGTTGTGGTTGGATGCGTCGTCGGCGCTTCAGCTATAGTAGGAAGTGTGTTTTTCTGGATGGTGCGGAAACGAAAACACCAGACCAGATCTGGGTCGAAGGTGGGCGACGTATATCAGTCGTCGCCGGGTTTACCCACTATCGGTCCTCCAAATGAGCTTGGTTCGTACGATTCGAAGCCAGGTTTTCGGTATGAGCTTGCAGCCCCGAATCGGTTGACAGCATCTTCCAGACTGCCAGAGTTACCATGACCCTGAAATTGCTACCTGAGCCACGATCCTACATAATTTTACCTTTTTCCTCATTGGTTGCACTTCTAAGCCTGCTCAGCCATACAAAATTCGTATACTGAAGCAATCTGCGAGAGTGTTCTCCAGGAAGTCCTTCAGTAATCGCACTCTACGTTTCTGAAAGGTGGACCTAATCTACATCCGTGTTGCCTTCTCTGTATGTATTCATTCACGAATTTCAACGATATGTATCATTATTGAGAGGTCTGAGTGCCAGGAATTATAGCGATACATGTATGGGCAGCCCGACTCGAGTGGCGCCCTGCCAATTGTAGTTCTGCGTCGGTTTGGGCCATAACTCTGCGGGTCAACAGGGAAGTGGATAGATATATGATATCGCTCAGAAACCATAGTCATTACTTGAATATAGATCTTGATAGGTATTGACGATCAGAGAGTATAGGACCTACTAAGTTAAATTTTCTTCCTTGAGCATGAATAAAAGCAAACGCAGCTTGGTAAATACGAGAACATGGCCCTATGAATTCCACGGGCCCCTCGTATAAGAATGGCTCGTGCGTCGACTCCTCCACGAGACAGAGAGGCCTCACCCTCAAGAACTTGTCTCTTCTGTTCATACCCAGATGCTAACCCCTGGATCATCCAGGCGCAATATCTTCCTCCAACATCAATTATGCCAGGTTTCAGAAAAAAGCTCAAAAATCTCTTCAGATCGAAGAAGTCTCAGTTTACCGTATCCCAGCCGTCAAGCAACACCACAAACCCAGTCCAGGACAGAAACCCACTCTCCCACCACAAACAGAAAGGGCCAAGCCGAACGACCCCTCTACTTACGCTACCAATTGCTGTCCGCGATGGAAATATCCTCGGGGTGGAGCGGCTACTCGCCCAGCAAAAACGAGAGCCAAATGAGCTCCAGGATGCTCTGGTAGCCGCCGCTCAAGGCGGCCACAATGAGATCATCCTCCTCCTACTCCAACAAGAAGGCGTTGACATCAATGCAGTGAATTCAAATGGCGCCCTGGCGCTGCAACGTGCGATCCAGAATGGCCATGGGAAGACTGTTCGTATACTTATTGACGAGGGCGCGGATCCGTTTCGGGGATCGCCATCCTCGGTTCATTTGGCTGAACGTTTGTGGAAACGGAGACCATTGATGCTGCTTTACGAGATTATTGATGAGAAATACCCGGGGAAACTGGCGGAGACTAGTCCTTCGTACCGGAAAAGTACAATGAAAGCCGAAGAGATCGGGGTTGCCGCGGACAGCATGGCTTCGAATGCCTCCTCATCTTCTGCCCATGGCCGGAGAAATACAACATTGGGGAAAGCATCTGGCCTCTGGCCGGATCGTGTTATCATTCGAAACGACGAAAAAGTCGTCATTCCGCCTTCCAACCCGTCGTATTGGTATTGAGAGATGGCTTCCAAGGTTGCTACGATAGTATCTATAACTACAGCGGTTTGTGTATGCCTTCGGACCGGATCTGGTGTGACCTCGTCGGACTGACTACAGCATAGTACGGATAAAATTTGTCCATTGATTGTGCGTATGTTTTGCTACACCTTAGTGAGCACTCACTGCCCCGTTGGCCGCATCTCTTCGCAGATAGGTCTCGCGCACAGGGCACCCAGCATGCTTGAGAACGTCCCATTGTCCGATCCCGTATTTCTCTGGCGCTCTCTTCATACCCCGTCCACCACCGCCGACGATCAAATTCCCCGGCCGGTAGTCGGCGTTGGATCGCATCCGCCGAATGGCCGAGATGTGTATCTGTGCGTTGTTAGGGATATCTCGCACTTCACCGCAAGGCAAAGGCCACCGAATGGGCTTCCACGTCCCATCCTTCTGCAAGTCCATACGCCGGAACGGCATGTACTCCATGACCTTCCATGGAATCACTGAAGTTGCCGGAAGTCCTTGGCCGATCTTCAGACAGTCGTGCATCTTGCCGTCAGTGCTGGATTCCCGAAGGGCTTGCTCGAACTGGGAATCGTTGCTGTTGCCGCTGGTGCCACTGTTATTCTGTTCCATGGAAACGTCGACTGGAGTGATTGGCTCATCGGGCGTGCAGTTGAATTTGCGCATCTTTCCTGGATTGAAACGAAGCCCAGCCCGCTGCGCCTCCTGCACCATCCATACCAGTGGCGCATGGCTCAGCGCCCAAGATTCCCCTTCATCGAGCTTCCATCCGCCTCCAATATCGGCATGACATCCGGGAAACCACACCTCTTCGATGTCTTGGGGTCTGTCGCCCTGTTCATCCTCTGAATCTGTGGGACTGTTATTGACACTAGGGGTTTGAGCAGATCTCGCAGACGCGGTCCGACGGCTTTGAGAGGTAGCGCGAGATCCCGGGCCTTCAGCCTGTGTCTGACTCTGGCGTTGGTTCCCACCGCCCCCGTGATGCCTCTTTGGTTGAGAAGGCCTATACACGGAATACTCCAGGACTTCCTCTTGCTGTTCCTGACCAGGAGTAGCTTCGTGGTGGTGATGATGATGATGATGGCCATGGTGATGCGGCACATGTATACGATGGTTCTCTAAATGCTTTCGCAGTCGAGACTTGTGATGGCCCTCTACCGGCTTGGTCTCTGATATGAGGTCCTGGCGGAACTTTGCTCGTCGCTCGTCGATGCCAACCGCGTGGCGAATCGTTCTTGCAGAAGTCTTTGCAGTATACGGAAATTTACTGCGCTGCATCCAAGCGTTCTCAAACCGCGGCACACTATTCACCGTATCGAATAGACCCAGGAATTGGATTTGCGTCACGGGGCGACTGAATGTCTCCCGAAATGCAGTCATGTAGTTATACAACTGCGTCTTCTCGGCCTGATAGTCCTTGGAGTCGCTGCGCCGTTGCTGCCATTTGGCGAAGGTTTTCCATGCAAAGCGCACCAGCTCCTCATTTCCCATCTCGAGCAGACCGACATAATCCAGCATTTCGGCCAGGAATCGTGCCACATAAGCACCCCGGCTGAAACCGAAGAAGTATATGCTGTCGCCGGGAGAGTAGTACCGCATCAAAAACTTGTATCCCCCCATCACATGGTCGGCGAAAGTCGACCCTATGGCCGAGTCTTTGGCCTTCAGATACGCAGACTTGATTTTCTGGATTCTGCTATTGTCCGACAATGACCGCGAGGTCACGTACGTCCCGATGCCCGGTTGATAGTAGTGATATTGGTTGCAGTCACTACGATCAAGCATCTACAAAGGTGTGTGAGTTGCTGCTTGCCACAAATTGATTGAGCAGGGGGTAATTTTATTCATTATAAGCACTTACTCGGAATATCTTCAGAACATTGCTATCGGAATCATCTCCCTGGAATTTATTCCCCGTCCCGTCGAAACAAAGGACAAATTCCTTGGGACCTCTGCTCTCCTCGGCATACTCCATCTTCACAGCGTTGAATGTATATTCATTTACAATGCTACCTGGTGTCCTTGTGGCATGGGATTGCGTTGGAAAGATTACTTTCCTGTGGCGTCCAGCGAGATCCAGCGATAGGGGGATTATAAGACGATTAATCGGATGGGAACCCACTTGCATGGCTCACATAGCTTGCTGGTTCATCCGTGGATCTTCTATGATGTATAATGTACCAACATCTATGGTGGCCGCCAGTTTTCGTGGCCTGATTGTGACGTCTGGCAATGACACCGAAGGTGATCCAGCTGAATGGATCCATGCCCACGGAACAATAGAAATCATACTTTCTGCCACACTTGGGCATGAACTGGGTCTTACTGTTTTGACTTTCCAGAAGTACTGCTTCATTGAGCTTGCCGGGAATGCCGAAACCCTGACGTTTGATGTCACGACGGAGTTTAATTCAGCTCCACATTTTGAGATCTGCACGGAAACGGGATGCTCAATCCTTTGTCGACGCTTCGACGAAAGCTTATTTTAAATTCTACCAACACCACGGCAGCATCGCCGTCTTCAGCTTGTTGCTGCGTCTTGGATTTTTTTATCTCGGTATGAATCATAGACTCACGATATCTGCAGGATATATTCTGTGATGCAAGCAGACGGGCATGCCATATGGCCCACTTGGGTGGCCAGTTTTCAAGGCATGCTGAAAAGTATGGTGTCTGGGGAGAGCTTTCCCCAGAACGTTATCATCTCATATATTTACCCCGGGTCATCCCTTTGATCCATTGTCAGGCCGGGATATTTCGCAGTTAAGCCAGTATTCCTACGCCAGGCAGCAGATGTACTTCGACCATTCTAATCCACCATGAAATTCAATCAGGGCTCAGAAGGGCAAAGTAGTGACCCTCAGCTGGCTAAGGGTCAGACAACCGTCCGTGAGCATGTCGGAAAGCCGATGGTGAATGGGTTCACCCCCATTCCCACGGAGGAGAGCAGAGAGCAGGACGATGTCAAAGATTCCATCAAACAGTACGGAAAAGCGGTGAAAGCGGCAGAGCGTCCTCTCCCAACAGAGACTGGCGATGGTACATACCTCGAAGACCAGTCAAATGGGAGCACTCTCTGGAAAGACTTGCGGATGCTAGGAATTAAAGATGTCAGCACAGTAGCCTCTGTGATCAAAACGGGGGCAATGGGACAGACAATCGACGATAAGACAATGCTCATGGAGCATATCATCCAGGTACACCCGCCTCTTTCGTGCTGCTCCCGGTGCTGAAACTAACACCATTACTGGAATCAGCTCGTCAGCAAATTGCCTGATGGATCTCACACGCGGGAAAAGCTCACCGGTGTCTTTCTCGCCGAGCTCTGGAACTCATTGCCTCACCCACCGCTCTCGTAAGCGTAACTTGGAATGCAGTTGATCCCAGCCCATCCGCTGACACCAATATTGGATAGTTTTGTCGGAGACATGTACTCCTATCGCACTGCAGATGGTTCCTTTAACAACCCCACGATGCCATGGTTGGGTGCTGCCAACACGGAGTATGCTCGCACCATTCCTCCACGACTCATCCGACCCAGCAGCCTGCCTGATCCAGGGCTGGTATTTGATAGTGTTTTCGCTCGAGATATATTCCGTCCCCATCCAAATAAAGTGTCAAGCATGTTCTTCGTTTGGGCCTCGCTAATCATCCATGGTGAGTCCATTCTGAGAAAAACACCAACTGCTGCTAAAGAAAGCCAGATATATTCCAAACGGGGCATCCGGATCAAGATATAAACAAGACATCTTCGTACCTGGATCTTGCTATCCTTTACGGCGACAATCAAGAAGATCAAAATCTGGTCCGCACGTTTAGAGATGGCAAGTTGAAGCCGGACAGCTTTTCCGAGCCCCGACTTCAAGCATTGCCAGCTGCGTCATGTGTTATACTCGTAATGTTGAACCGGTTCCACAACCACGTTGTGGAGCAGTTGGCTGCTATCAACGAGAATGGCCGCTTTACTAAACCTCAGACCGCTAAAATGGACACTGAGACGGCTTCACAGGCTTGGCTGAAATATGACAATGATCTATTCCAGACTGGACGACTGATCACATGCGGACTCTACATCAACATTACGCTCTACGACTATCTACGCACAATTGTCAACCTCAACCGCACCAACAGCACTTGGTGCTTGGACCCTCGTGCCCAAACAGAGGGCCCACATGCAACCCCGTCAGGACTCGGCAATCAATGCTCAGTGGAATTCAACCTGGCCTACCGCTGGCATTCAACAGTCAGTAGCAAGGATGAAAAATGGACCGAGGGTATCTTCAAAGAGATCGTCGGAAAAGATGGCGCGGACGCGAGCGTCGCCGACCTTCTCGGTGGAATGAGAAACTTCGCGATCAAGCTTGAGAAGGACCCTGCGCGACGCACCTTTGCAGGGCTACAGCGTCAGGCTGATGGCACCTTCAAGGACGAAGAACTGGTTCAGATCCTCACAAGCGCCACGGAGGAGGTGGCAGGCTCTTTCGGAGCGCGGAACGTACCTAAGGCTCTTCGCGCAGTTGAAATGATGGGTATAGAGCAGGCTCGCAAGTGGAATGTCGGGTCTCTTAACGAATTTCGCAAGTTCTTCAACCTCAAGCCGCACCATACGTTTGAAGAAATCAACTCGGATCCGGACGTCGCCAATTGTCTCCGACATCTCTATGAGCATCCAGATAATGTCGAATTGTACCCTGGTATTGTGGCTGAAGAAGCCAAAGAGCCGATGATTCCAGGCGTTGGCATTGCCCCAACGTATACTATTTCACGTGTTGTGCTCTCCGATGCAGTAGCCCTTGTCCGGGGAGATCGCTTCTACACGGTAAGTGCCTTTGATCCCCCCTCTCCCTGGAAACAGTGCTAACATGCTCCTCCAGACCGACTACAATGCAAAGAATCTGACGAACTGGGGTTTTGGAGAAGCTCAGTACGATCTGGATATAAACCAAGGCTGTATCTTCCATAGACTTGCCACTCGGGCGTTCCCCAACTGGTTTAAGCCTGACTCCATTTATGCGCACTACCCCATGACGGTCCCTAGCGAAAACAAAGTCATCCTGCGAAATTTGGGTCGCGAGGCGGACTACTCCTGGGAGCGTCCGTCATACACACCTCCCCGTACGGAGATCTTTGCGTATCGCAACGTGCGGCGTATCCTAGAGGATCCCGTCCATTTCCGCGTCACTTGGGGTGAGGCAACTGGGTATGTCTTTGGTAAGGACGGGTACGACTTCATGCTGTCTGGAGACAGTCGCATCAACTCAGAGCAGCGGGTGAGAATGGCAGGGGCTCTGTATAGAGAGCACTGGCAGGAGCAGGTCAAAAGCTTCTACCTGAACATCACCAAGCAGCTTCTTCGAGAAAAGTCCTGCAAGCTAGGCAAAATTCATCAAGTCGATATCACCAGAGAGTAAGCCACAGCATATCCTCTCAGACACCATCACTTCCAGACAACGAACACACAAGCTAACCACCGATATTTGTAGTGTCGGCAACCTCGCCCATGTCCACTTCGCCTCCAGCATTTTCTCCCTCCCGCTGAAGACAACGGACAACCCCCACAGTATCTTCACCGAGCACGAGATGTACAAGATTATGTCCGTGATCTTCACTTGCATCTTCTTCGACGTCGACCCATCCAAGTCATACAAGCTACGCCAGGCCGCGCGCGCCGCTGCGCAGAAGCTCGGCCCCCTCGTCGAGGCCACAGTCAAGAGTACCGGCACGTCGGGAATCTTCACCTCGATCGTCGACACCTTCCGCTCAAACGGCTCCCCTGCTCTGAAGGATTACGGCTTCCACATGATCCGACGTCTGCTAGACACCGGAATGGACGCCTCCGAGGTGACCTGGTCACAGATCCTCCCCACCGCCGTTGCGATGGTGTCCAACCAGGCACAGGTCTTCACCCAGATCATGGACTACTACCTCTCTCCAGCTGGCGTCAAGCACCTCCCCATCATCCACCGCCTCGCAAGAGAGGAGACACCCAGCTCTGACGACCAGCTCCTCCGCTACTGCATGGAGGCCATCCGTCTGCAAGGCACATTCGGTTCCTACCGCGAGTCTCGAACGACCCGCACCTTTGACGATGCCGGTCGTACTGTCCAGGTTGCTCCCGGTGATAAGGTCTTTGTTAGCTTTGTATGTCGCCCCGCAGCCCCTCTCATGAGCCCGTAGACTGAGCTAACCCGATGATGATGTATAGGTGGACGCCAATCGTGACCCCAACATCTTCCCTGAGCCGGACGAGGTACGTCTCGACCGTCCAATGGACGCCTACATCCACTACGGCGCAGGACCACACACGTGTCTCGGCAAAGAAGCCAGCAAGGTTGCCCTGACAGCCATGCTACGCGTTGTTGGGGGTCTGAAAAACCTGCGCCGAGCCCCGGGACCGCAGGGCCAACTGAAGAAGGTTCCCCGTGAGAATGGGTTCTATCAATATATCAATGAGGACGAAACTGGGTATTCGGCATTGCCAATGAGTAAGTCCCACGTATATCGTTCTGTATCAGGAAGTGTGCTAACCTGTTGTCCGTGATTGTAGCGTTCAAAGTACACTTTGATGCTCCCTCATGGGATGCAGACTATATGGAGACGGACAAGGAGATAGGATAGATGAACCAGAGAGGATGCTACTGCCAATAACAATCAGATTGATTGAGCAACTGCAATGAATACCTAGGTTGAGTCCGTTTGTCCTTACCGTAATATATATTTACCCCTTTGCTACTTCTGAGATCCTGCAGAGCGATAGGTACAAGAGGAATAAGCAAAAGAATAAACAATCCAGGTATATCAACGTATCACAAACTACCTTGATTGCTTTACGCGTGTGGCCCCCAGAGTGTATTCGAATCATATTAGCGATTTTCCCTCCAGTATGTGGTACGTAATAGATAAAGATACCCTTCACCAAAAGAAAAACGAAAGACTCATTACTATAGTGATAGGTGAATTACAGGACAACAGAACTAATAAAAACAGGTGATCCATCTTGTCTGCCTTTAATTAATCAAACATAGTGATGAGAGTAAAACTCACTCGTAATGACAATGACATATCCAGTCCACTGATTGGACAGGCATCGATTTCAACCCTTTATCCTTGATTCTATCGAGTATGTCACGTATCTTAGAAGATCTACAAATCTCAAGGACTTTATGCTCTAATTACGTCTGTTCATAGTGTTTCCTCCTGGTTCAAAAACCACTCACTCCTTATACCAATATGAGCGACACATTATCAGCTACAGGTTGTCTACTATATAGGTTTAGTCACCTGATGTCTATTCCTATCAGGGTACGTCTGGCTCAATGGGCAGTGCACTCGATAGGGATTGATGGTCGGGGCTTTGTGGATAAGGGCGCTTGATAATTTATTCCAATGGTCTAGATGAAGTAGGCCTGGTAATTCCAGTAGGGGAATTGATCATCCTATAGAAATAGATATTTGGTGCATTATTGTTTGTCTCAGCAGCTGTTCCAGACGGTGCGGTTGATGAGGATAGGTCAATGTGTCAGAGAAAGCAGGTCCTGCAGGTTGGACTCGAGTCAAAATTAGTCTACAGCTGTTCAAGTCGGGTCAAGAACAAGGTCAAGACCATCTTGGGTTGGAAAGTGAACATTAATATCGGTTCATACGTTTGATATCTATCCCAGAAGTTTTATGTATCTGTCAAACTACATGAATCAAAGCGTTGAGCACTTAATAAAAGTAATCAAACCCGGCGCATGATCTTGATTTTCGGCTCCATCCTTACCTCCACCCACCAGCCCCGCGTTACTATACGTCTCGCGACCTCTCGAGCAGCATCCCATAGCTGCACGCCCCGCTGGCCGGCAACGCTCTGCAGTATACGCTCTTCAACTGCCCCGACAGCTTTGTCGCCAGGCCGGATGACGCGGATCCCTGAAAACCCATCCACAGCGTCAACCTCCTCCCAGACATACGGAGCCCTCGATAAAGCAAGGACCTTGGCGCCCTCACTAGGCTCGACGAGGAGGTAATCGAACTGGTCCCAGAAGGATGGTTCTGACTTGAGCTTCTCGTCCTCAGTTTTGTCGTACCGCAGATAGGGGGCTTCAAGGAACCGCGTCACGCCCGTTTGGCAAGCGAGGTTACCCAGGTAGACGGAGAGGGTGTTGGGGCTTGCAGTGTCAGCGCGGGCATGCAGAGCGCGAAGAGCATGGGCGCCGGGGTAGTTTGCGGAAGAAGCGGGAAGAAGGATAAAGGTCGATATGAAAAGCGAGGCTAGAGTAGACCCGATCATCGCCAGAGAGAGAAGACGGTAAATGATAGACTTGGTTCTATGGGTCCAGATGTACGCCGTGCCATGAGCAGCAGCGGCAGTCAGCGGCGGGATGGTATATATAATGAAGCGCCATTCTTTGTGGGGTTGGACGCTGAAGAGCGCGACGAAGGCGACTGATGGGATGAGCAGGTGGGTGGCCTTGCGTCGGGTTGTGGGGTGGAGCAGGGCGAATGGAAGACCGATCAGATACGTCAATGGATTGAGGAGAAGACGCGGGAGGGAGTTAGCAAAGTAAAAGTGCCACGGATGAGTGCCCCAGGCGGATGCCTGGCCGGAAATGACATTGAATTTGAACGCAGCCAGCTCCGGCCAGAGAGGGAACTGCTGCCAGAAGAACGAGTCGACTCCGACGGTCACGCTGAGCCCTACCACGAGACCGATGATGCCGGCAGGGATGATCTCGCGGGTGATGCTAACTCGATTGGTAAACAAAAGAAAAAGCGTGTTCGTACCCAGGAAAAGGGCCAGCTCCGAGCGATAGATGATCCCTGCAATGGTCAACAGGCACAGGGCTGCTCGACACCTCCGTCTATCCGTCGCGGAGGAAACTGGCTCGGGAAGGAGATATCGCAGCGCGAAAGTCGAGATACCAAAGGCGAACATGTTGGACAAGGTTCGCGAGGCATAGTAGATGATATGGAATTGACTGGCTTGGAAGGCGAGATACCACTTGGCGGTGGTTTTTCCAAAGGATCGTCGCAAACCAGAGGCAAACGCGAGGAGTGAGAGAGCGTTGAACAGACCCAGGATGGATCGTGCTGCAGAGTCAAATGAGCATTCAAGTCGCATGAGACAAAAATCAGCTCAAAGGGGTTCTTACCCAGGGTTTGCCGGTCGACATTCTCAATCACCCAGATGAGGGGACGTGAGAGAAGGGACAATGTCGCCGCACCGACGAAGGTGCGTGGCACCGCTCCGGGGAACGTGAAATGGTCATAATAGGCGCGAAACGTCTCGAAGACATCCCGCGTCGGTATTCCATAAGACAGAATATCGTGAATGGCCTGAATATGGAAAGACTCCTCCACCTTGGTATAAGGCGCAATGTTTAGATGGAGGAGCACCAAGACGGGAATAGCCAGGAACAGGAGAAGATAACCTGCAAGTGTAAGCAAGAATCAGTCCTCCCCCTTCTTCAATCGAGAAAGTCAGTTCATACCAACATCTTCCCTGCCCATGGTGCATACACGAGTGTAAGGTCAGTCGATCAATACTGGAAAGTTGTACTTCGCAAGACTGCGAACAAGACAGCTTTCCCCACAATCATCTCCAAACAGCCGACGTCACCGCCTCCATTCCCCCGGCAGAATCTCTACCGTATCAAAGGCGGTGACGTTCCTACGATCTGTACCTATTCAGCCTCCAACCACACCACCTCCACCCTCACTGTTCACTCCCGATCAACGACCGGCGCTCCACCCCTCTATCCAGTCAAAATGTTCTTTTTCGGCCTCGGGAAGCTCTTTTACACCCTAATCCTCATCACCAATGCCATCGCCGTCCTCTCCGAAGACCGCTTTCTCGCTCGCAGTACGTCCTCACCTCTCCTCTCTCCTCCCCGAATCTCCCAACCCATCACCCTACCGTCTATTGATCTCCGGCTACCTCCATGAAACAATCGCTGACCCTTCTCCACAGTCGGCTGGGGCCGTACGCAAGCTGATCCCGCGTTCGGGACATCGTACGATAGCACCAGTGTCAAGGCCAAGTCGATCAACCTGATTGCCAGTGTGCGGACAGTAATGCGGAGTGCGTCTGCCCTTTCTCCTGTCTCATCTTACCCCTTCTCCCTGAGTTTGCGCCTCAGCCCTCGCATCCTCAATAATTGCATGTGTGCATAGCGACCGAGACCAGGCCGGTCACCTACTAGTGCTGACTGACCATGACCTTTTCCCGCCATAGTACCCCTAATCGTCATCAACACGATAGTCATCGTCTACGAGCTCATTCTCGGGTGATGATGACCCTTGCACAGCGAACCCCTGCGCGACGCCTGGTCGACAAATAGGGGACAAAAGCTACCGAACATATAGCGAAATCCTACAAATACAGAAAAGAAATCAATAGCCCCCGACCTTTCTTCCTCAGTCGAGCCCTCCCGCGGATAGCCTAGATATACCTCTCTGCGCATCGTATCCAAACCTCATCTGCGCCAGAATGATCTGTGAGCTTTGCTCAGAACCGACAAGGAAGGTCTTCCCAAAGGAGATGGCTGCTCATACTTGCCTGCTTGGTAAAGAGGCTTCGAGGACGACAGCTGTCATGTTGAGGTGAGGTCAAACGTGCCCTCATGCGCAAGACCGCCTTCTGGTTGGGATGTGGTGTGTTCCCGACTGGTCGGTCATTCTCATAGCACGACTACACGAATCCACCTTGTTTATAGATTTTTTGCTCTTGCCGGCATGTTAGGACGGAAGCCTTTGAGCTCATACCAGTTGCAGTCTATCGTACGATTTCGACGGCTTTACCTCATGATTTTTGTTTTTTATGCTATGCACGCATTCGTAGACTGCCAGACTTCTTTCAATCAGTTCATTCCATGTGCTGTGCTCTTGGTACAGTCTATATAGTTGGTTGATTGCTGAATGGACAATGGTATAGGCATAATAATAAGACACAGTCCGGGGACGAAGAAATCCCCCGAGGCTTGAAAGGCATGAGAGCCCCCTGCTTTTGTTTTGCAAAATCAACACACCGTCCCAGAACTCAAACAGAACCGACCACTCTCCCAGATGTGGCATCACCGTGTTTCAACGACTGAGAATAGAAAAGACTGCGCCCAACGCCCACGTTTGCCCAGCTGTGTGACCCAGGCACGGGTATCAGAAGATTGTTGGAATTGAACAAAAAATAGACAAAAAACAGAGGCGAAGACAAGACGGCTCAAGGTTAAACACGCAAATCAGATCGGATGCAAATAGATTCACGAATCGTGCAGAAAGCGATTCCTATCCGCTTGTGTCCGGTCGCACGGTCGACCCATTGAAAACACAAAAAGGGAATCGAAGAAGAGAAATTGATGGTACAGCAGAGAAGTATATACTGCAAGATGCGCGTGGTATGTGCACGAAAACAAAATAAGAGGTACGAATCCTATATCTGCGCTGCCAGCGGTGTTCCGATGCGAGGGGGGTTCTGTATCATGAGAGCATGCTGAATGACTTCTTCCGAAGACTGAAATTCCTCCACTTCCCCGTCTTCTCAGTCTTTGGTTCTTTGCCCAGAACGTCCCGTTCTTCAGGATGCGCAGTGTTATGTCTCCTCGGGAGACGAGATGGGTCCGGGGATTGGTCACTGGGGGGTTGCGAGGTGGTGTTTGGACTGGCGGTCGCCGCATTGTTCGGTGGTGGACTCTGGCTATCGGGAGCACCAGAGTGGCTGGACGAGGGAACTCGCTCTCGATCCTTGCTGAGTCGGTGGCTGAAGCTCTTGCTTCCTCGCTTCAAGCGACCGAGACCGTGCCCTGACTTTTTGTCTTGGTCCGGCTGTGAGTCCTGATTGCGTCGATCTTCGTCGGCTTTTGATGTTTTGCTGGCCTCGAGAGCAGCCTTCAGCTCTGCATCCTCCCGGCGTTGATTTTCTTTAATCCTTGCTTGTTGTTCTTTCCGACGTTGCTTCTCTCTTTCCTTTTCAGCGACTTTTCGTTCCTTTTCTTCTCGCGCTCGTTCCTTTCGGGACTGAAGATCGCTCTTCTTGCGGCTCAAAGGTGAGTGCGTCTCTGGAATAGGAGGGACCGGCGGTGGCACTGCAAGGGGAGGGAGAGAGGGAGTGTTCTCTGTATCCGTGTGTTCGTGATGGGTGGAGAGAGACGGAGCAGTCGGGGCGCGTTTCAGGCTATTGAGCCGGTGGAGTTCCTCATGTGGCGTGGGAACCTGGGAAGCGCTGTGAACCAGGCCCAAAGCAGGGGACTGAGCCGAGCCATTCTGTTTCACCGACTCGTTGGTGGTAGTCGGCACCAGGACGGGGTCCATGTTCTCCTGTTCTTGTTCGCGAAGGACTGCTTCAAGCGTGGTTTCCTGATAGAATAGAACGTAGGCACAGGCCAGGCCTGGCTTGTCACCGAAGAAATTGCGCACGTAGTTCTTATCCACTGGTTCGACCATTTCATCATCGAACAGCAGCCAGCCACGATCTTGAGTTTTGATGATAGCAACGTAGTGCCCGTGATATGGACCACCGCCGATGTGGACTACCACCGCGTACAATTCGTACAGACGGTCGGGATCTTCGGCATCGTCGGTTGTGTTGAAGAGGCGAAGATGGTAAGGATAGACGACCCGGTGGAACAGTTTTTGGAGACGCTGCAGGTCCTCGGTGTACTTAAATCGCTTGAGGTGCAGGGCCAAGATCCGGGGTAAGCGTTTGATCTTCATCCGCTTCTCGGCCTCTTGGAGTCCACCACAGTTGTCGCAATGAAACTTGTTCCGTTCACAGAGCATTTCTTCCGCCGAGAATTTCCTCAAGCATGACGTGACCGACGAATGTTGCTCCAGGTCCACAGAGAGATCCAAGAAAACCTCGTCCCGCTGCGACACTTTTTCACAGGTGAGACACTGGGTTTCCGAAGTCAACGTGCCCTCAAACAACTCGTGCACCCAGCGCGTGGTGTTGGGGGTCTTGGACCCCGAGCTTAACGACTGTTCGACGGAATCTGAGCTATCGGCGGGAGGAAGGCCCCGATCCACCACAGGCTGTTTCAGGGCTTCAGCTTCCACATTTGCGACCACTTCGTTGAGTAACAAGTTCAAGAACTCGTGGGCGTCCTGGTGCATAGCAGTCCGGAACATCTCATGTTCGCGTCGGAGAACATCGAGGAAATGCTGCGGTCGTACAATGCCGATCCGGGACTGGCTTCCAACCACGGACTCAAAAATATCCTTCAGCGAGGTGAAAAGCGATTCCGACATTCCATAGCTATTCGCATTATTCGTCGTCTCTAAGAGCGGGAGGGTCTGCAATGCCATCTTCTTCTTGTATTCGGGGGAGTCTTTATCTTCCGGTTTCTGTGGCTGATTTGGCGGCTGGCCGGGGCGTTGAGCATTGGCGGCCTTCTGTTTCTCTGCTTGTGCCTCGGCTTCGAGATGGGCGTTCGGGTTCGGATAGCGGAGGGACTCCGCCAGCGCTGCCGTCAGGCTCTCAATCGGCGTTCGCGTGGGGTAGTTAATCACGGCTTCCCGAAAGGGAACGGAGTAGTAGAGGCATTGTAGGATGGAGTTGCAGTAGCTAGTCGGGCATTAGTTCCGCGGGGAGGTTCTACCGTCTCTCTCTCGATTCGGGTTCGGCGCAAACGGGCTTACCAGGTATTTCCGTACTGAGGCTCCGGGGTTAAAGTCAGCACCGGCCACGCCACAAAATCACCAAGAGACTGAACAGCTCGAGGGCACTCACATTCTCCATTCCAAAGAACTTGTCGCTTCCATCTTCTCTGATTGAGCCCATATCCTGTAACATCTTCTCGAGGGGCGTCATTGGAGGCGGCTGCGGCTCTTTCTTTGGGGGAGCGGCGCCGACCGCAGGCGAGGTAGAGCCCTGAGGGAACAGGTTAGCCGTGCTGATTCTCGCGACGACGGTGCGGCGACTGTCTCGATTCCTCCCCTCGACGACGCCTCGCCGTAGTTCCGCCGAGGTTCGTGTCCGGCGACACCACGCACAGTTACACGGTCTGTCGTCAGGTCGCGATATCTCCAGAAGGATGGGAACGAAGAGGCGAGGCCGAGGGGACTGAGGGGGTCGGCACCTACCACATCTCGTCGGAAACTCCTGAGAAATGACCCCATGATGGTCACCAAGAGTCTTGATTCTAAGCCCCCAGCTTCATCCGGTGACGGACAGAGGGAATGAAGCCGGCCCCAAGGCCGCTAGAGGGGATTGATCGCGAGAATGGGATTGTTCGAGGCGGCGCAAGCGATGGAAGATGCGACGGCCGGAGATGGTGAGGGGAAAGGGGGATCGCGAGGGACAATTGAAGCGACACGAGAGGGTGTGGGGGACCGGAGGCAGGAGCGAGGAGAAACCGGTTCGAAGGACCGCCGGTGGTATAAAGTTTCCAGGTCCGCGGGTTGTTCGGGGGGGAGGAGAATGAGGCGTTTGAGAAAGCGGACGACGGCGAGAGGAAGACCAGGCAATTAATGGGGCGGAATGAGAACGGGCGGAGTCGAATTGTGGGGACGCCCCGAAGACAGAAAAGGCACTGAACCAGCCGATTCCGACGGGGGGGAGTAAGACCAGAGCGGATTCGCGGGGCGTACGAAGGAGGAATTGAGGGACGGAAGCGCGGGGAGGCGACAGGTGAGAGAGGTTCACAGAGCAGGATAGATCGAGAGTGAGAGAGAAAGAAAGAGGAGAAAGAGGGAGAGCGAGGAGGAATGGACCGAGAGCGAAGGAATGGGGAAGAAGGTCGAAGTACTCGGTATTATTCACCAGGAGTCCAGGTACCGGCCGCCCATGTACCCATGTATCGGCGGGCGGTCACTGGCTGGTACGCGGTAATTCACCATGACGGTCCGAGCGAGCACCACCGAAAATGGGGGGGTTGTGGGGAAGACAGCTTCGCCGATATGAGGGTTGGCTTTAGATACAAAGAACATGGCCCGAAGAAGGCTGAGAAGACATGATGCTTGTTTAAATCTTGGAGAGTTCTTTGGCGCATTGCACTCTGATCAGAAGTCCTGCCAGATAGTGTTCGCGACACCGGGATGGGAGGAGGTACCGTCCGCCGGACCAGGGCACCTGCCCGCACTCCTGCGACCGGGTATTATGAATACCTGGGTGGTGCCTCAACGCCCCCCCCAGAGGTACCGGTACCTTCGACCACGTACCGGGGGCGCCGGAGAGACCCCCCATCTCACCAGGCTTACGAGGTATATGAGAAAAACAGCGGCTTACCCCCTCGAGTCATCGGCACTGTCAGATGGCCCCGATTAAACCACCAACAACATGATCCGAAATCCTCGCATCCGAGCGCTTCCCCCTCACTTCCACGAGGCACCCCTCTACTGCCCAAAGGTTGCAGTGGAGGGGTGGCGGAGTTGCGATGGAGATGTCACTGAGACCCGGTACACCAACCACGAGGGCGCGAGAGCACGGATACGTCAGTTATCAACCATCTCCGACGGTCGCCTCCACCGTTCTTGGGATCCACGAGAGGAGTCGTCCCGAGCGGGTCGAGGGAAAGGGGAGAGCTCCCTTCAATCCCGCCCTGGTCAGCGAGGATCTCTCGACAGGGCCGTCCGTCTTTCAGGACCGCGAAGCCAGGCCCGTCATCTGGATCGGCTGCATCCAGAGTACCGTCCGACCGACCAACAAGCCTCGTCGGGGAAGGCAACTCGTATAAGGGGGTGGGGGACACCCAATCACCCCGTCCACGATCCTTCCCGGTCATGGGTTGAACCAAGGGGTCGCCCTTTTGAACACGGCGTAGCAACGCTCCGGATACAACTAGTCCGATCAACGAGACGCGAGATTATTTACCGGGGTTGCATCGAGACGGAGGAAAAACCGCACGAGCGCGATGGTGATTTGTTGCCAGCCCATTGGCACTGGCTTAGCTCGGTCTCCCGTCAGACTGCCCCCGTCCAGCGTGCTGTCCGACGGCATCAGCCAGCCGTGGTGTGCCTTGAACGGAAGCAGCCAGTATCGCGGCAGGCGGAACTTTATCCACATATCTGATCCAGAATCCCGATTCTGGTTTGTGGACAGCGGAGGGGGAGATAGCCAGTCTGGTGGAGAGCGAGGGGGAGTCTCGGAAGCCAGTATTTAGCGCAACGGGCGGTCTGCTAGGGCCATGCTCCGATGCGATGCAGGCGTGCGTGATTTTTGGCGAGATAGGCTGTTGCCTCTGCCGTGGGCGCTTCGTCCAGCAGCGCCATGGTACTGTGTATGTTTCTTGGCCGCCGCGGCGAGTAATGTCCGATCACCGTGGACATTGAGTTTCGGTTCTACTCCGGAGTAGACGCCAGGAACACCGGCCGAAATCATCTCGGCCAGACTGAGGGTGATCCACGACGATTGTTTCCGGTGGTTTGGAGCGGATGGATGGGTACTGCATGAGGGAGTATGAAGGATGGACCTTGGTCGAGAGAGAGAGAGAGAGAGAGAGAGAGGGAGAGAGAAACTCGTACCTATCTTGGGTACCTCAGGCAGTGATTGAGGCACGATGACCTGTATTACAAGAACCGTCGGTGACGGTAATTTATCCCACGCTACGAGGGCCTCCCCCACGTGGGCGTCCACCAATCAAATAATTTCACGGGCTTCCCCACATGGCCCCAACCCCCAGTATTGCCCGATCAGGCAGCTAGCGCGGTACGGGGATTACCACCGGTAACCACAGCCGGAGACGTCGATTTCGGGGTTTGATACTCGTGGACATCCATGGGAGTCTACGTAGGGACTCATTCCTGATTTCTATCCAGAAACAGTCTTCAGAGGGTCGAAATTCCCCGACCAGACCTCATATATACCACCGGAACTACCTACTCACGCACCCAGCCGGGGCATCGCCACCGGATCATCGGTGATGGCAAGAAGGCACCACCAGCACGGCAACTCCACAGTCTGATCGTTCGATGGATGGCGTGATACCGACAAATCAGGGGGTCTGATGGGTCAGGAAAAGCAGACCAAGGCATGGGACCATGCGCGATGGAGTTGGGGTGGAGGTGGGAGAAGGGGTGGCAGGGGAACTGCAGGAGGGAGAATCCGGGGTAAAACCACGGGGGCAGACGGTGCAGATCTGGCGGGAGAAAGAGAAGAGAGAATAGGTACTAATACCCAATAAGAATCATAAGAGGGGAAACTATCATTGCATCAGACAGGTAAGCGGCAACGCAAGGCAGAGGACCTGCCTGAGGCCTTAATCCCAGAGAAGGAGGAGGTCATGTGACGTGCCCTGATGACAAGCCCTAACTGCCCAATTGGGCGCGGAACCGGAGAAACCCCAGCTGCGTCGCAGCCAAAAAGGGAGGAACAACAGCCCTGAACGACCAGAACGAACCACCTCCGCGAGCGAAGATCAGCGCGAGTAACTACACCGACAAGGGGCAATTGACCCTGCGCCGGCACTCTTGGATGTGGACGCCGACGATCCGCGCGAGTTCCGGGCGTGGCTGGACCGCAGCAGCGACAAACACGCGCTGGGCCAGCCCAACGGGGGCAAATCTTGTGCATCGGATCACTAACCCCACCACCACCGTTCTTCCTCCCAGCGTAAACCCCCACCATCTTTCTCGTCGCTACAACCACCACCACCACCCCTCCCTCGCCTCATCCTCATCTCCTTCCGTCTCGGCCGCCATCATGCCCAAGGAGAAGGCCCCCACGTTCAACCTCAAGACCCCCAAGGGCACCAAGGACTGGTCCGGATCCGACGCCCTCCTCCGAGACCGCATCTTCACCACCATCGCCGACGTCTTCAAGCGCCATGGCGGTTCCGCCCTCGACACGCCCGTCTTCGAGCTGCGCGAGATCCTCGCCGGCAAGTACGGGGAGGACTCCAAGCTCATTTACGACCTCCAAGACCAGGGTGGGGAGATTTGCTCGCTCCGCTACGACCTGACGGTGCCGTTCGCGCGCTGGCTCGCCATGAACCCCGACGTCCGCAGCATGAAGCGCTACCACATTGCCAAGGTGTACCGACGGGATCAGCCCGCTGTCAGCAAGGGACGCATGCGCGAGTTCTATCAGTGCGACTTTGATATCGCCGGCGCCTTCGACCCCATGGTGCCCGACGCGGAGGTGCTCAAGATCGTCACCGAGGTCTTCGAGGAGCTGGGCTGGCGCGGCCGCTACAGCATCAAGGTCAACCACCGCAAGATTCTCGACGGTCTCTTCGAGGTCTGCGGAGTCCCCGCCGACAAGATCCGCCCCATCTCCTCCGCCGTCGACAAGCTCGACAAGATGCCCTGGGCCGATGTCCGCAAGGAAATGGTCGACGAGAAGGGCCTCGACCCGGCGGTCGCGGACCGGATTGAGACCTACGTCGTCCGCAAGGGTAGCCGTGACCTCCTGGATGCCCTCCTCACCGACGCCACCCTCACGGCCAACCCGTCCGCCCAGGCCGGTCTGGACGAAATGCGCCTGCTGATGGACTACCTGGACGCCTTTGGCGTGCTCGACCGCATCTCCTTCGACCTTTCCCTCGCTCGTGGACTCGACTACTACACCGGCGTGATCTACGAGGTCGTCACCGAGGGCTCCGCCCCGCCTGTCGCGACTGCCAGCGACGACGCCCAAAAGGTGCAGAAATCCGGCAAGAAGGACAAGAAGAGCAAGGGTCTCGACGATGATGACCGTTCTAACGACCCCACCATCGGTGTGGGCAGTGTCGCTGCCGGTGGCCGCTACGACAACCTCGTCGGCATGTTCCTCCCCAAGGCGCAGATCCCCTGCGTGGGTGTCTCTTTCGGTGTCGACCGTATTTTCTCCATCACCAAGGCGCGCATCGAGCGCGAAAAGAGTGCCGAGGCTCTCCGCAACAGCGAAGTCGATGTCTTCGTCATGGCCTTTGGTGGTAAGGGCTTCACGGGCATGTTGACCGAGCGGATGAACGTCTGCAAGGCGTTGTGGGAAGCTGGCGTGAAGGTAATTTGCCCTGCCCCTTAAAAACATCCAATTTAAATGTGGTCTATGTCTGTGTCTGTCATCCAACTAACTCACTGTTCAGGCTGAATTCTCCTACAAGCTCAAGCCCAAGCTCCCCCAACAATTCAAGGCCGCCGAACAAGGCGGCATCCCCTTCGCCGCCATTCTCGGTGAAGACGAACTCGCCGCCGGTAAGATCCGGATTAAGGAAATGGGTCTGGAAGAAGGCCACCCGGAGAAGGAGGGCGTGCTGGTCGACCTGGTGTCTCTCCCGGAGGAGGTCAAGACGCGGGTGGCGAAGAAGCGGGCGCAGGCTGGAGTGTCGGATGTGACGCAACAGCTGGAGAGTCTGAAGACGGCGTGATCGCTATGGCAATAGATGTGATTAAAAGAAATGACGATTGCATGTGTGTAATGGTCCCGAGGGTTCGGGATCAGGTTTAATGGATGTGTTTCTGCATAAAGACCTATCAATTGAAATACAATACCCGGTTCAGATTACTGTTCATGCAGTTGGAGAATACGATTCCCTCCTTCCATTTTCTCGAACATGCGCCTTTCATATCCATCCTATCTATCCGCCATCTTATCTTACCTAGCTCTGTGTAATAAATACTATTATAGATATCTTAAGCTATAGGACTATAGTGGAAGATCACTGAGGTAAGCTAGATTTAGCAGGCCTCCGGTTCCCCATTATGGTATTTGACCACACTCTCTCCGGCAATCTCTTTGGTAGGGTGACGATGGGGTTTATGGCAATCTAAGGGTTTCATATGGATCAGGGGGTGTTATGATGCATGCTCCTCCCAGCAAGGAACCACTATCGATCAGATTTGACGTGGAGTCACCCGTTGAAACAAACATCAAGTCTCGAACGCATTCTACAGAACACTCTTTGTATCTATTCCATCGAGGTTGTATTCAACCCCTCCGTGCCGCTGGTACTATTCGCCATGATCCGGCCCGGACCCATACTCAGCATCCTACCGTGGTTGTCACACGAGTAGACATAGTTGATAGTCACCATGCGGCCGTCTACCCGGTGATATGTGCCGCATTTGAAACAGCCGCCGATATTGCGGATGTTCTGGTAGGCCTCCCACATGTTGTTGCCACTGATCGTGCAGTTCTCGCCCTGGAGAAAGACACCGCACCCGCGAGTCTGATCCCCCCAGCAATTGCCCGTTCGCGAGGGAACGCCCCTAGGAGAATCGGCCAGAAGAGCAACACCGGAGCTGAAAGGAAGGGGACTTACTCGGTGTTGGTGTTGTACCAGGGGTCGTTCGTTCGGTAGAGTGTGTTGACGGCTTGGTCGCATCACTTCAATGAATCCGGTGTGGTGCACATGCTGGAGCCCCCGCAGTCGTAGTCGTCGGCCTTGGATCGGAAGAGGTTGGTTAAGTGGTTGTAGCCCTGCGCCTGCACGTCGAACTTGCTGGTGTCGGTGGTGGAGGTTCCCAGGGGTAAGGTCCATTTGTATGTATACCCGGTGATATCTAGGGTGATGGGCCCGACGGAGGACCAGGACCACAGCGGTGCCGTGGAGCCTTCAGGCAGTGTGCCACTGTATTGATAAAGTGTCGTTCCTTCCATCATTAGTGGGTGCAGACGTAATCATCAACTTTGAAGTTGACGCTCCAGTCGGGGTTTGTGTCGAAATCACAGCTCACCGAGTCCCAGAGGTAGAGACGGATGAAGGCGTATGGGACGAGGATATCGGCCGTGATGGTAGTCGAGTCGGTTCCAGGTGATGAAACGTAGGTAGTTTGTAATCGTTTGCCCGTCTGGTAGTGAGGTAGTCGTGACGGTGATGGTATTCGAGCTGGCGCCAACACTGCCTCCTCCTCCCCCAAGAGCACAGACATGATATGTGCGCATTTTTGCTTTGAGTCCGCCAAGAGTGATCGTGGTCATCGAACTTGGAACGCTGGGGAAATTACCCACAAGCCAGATCCAACTATGCTCTGGAGCTTTTAGCAGCGAGAGATTGATGGTCTTGGGACGACATGAAGCCGTTTGGTTATCACAGAAGGTGAAACGGCGGAAGGGAAACAGAAACACATTGCTCAAATGAATGACGACCAATCATTACCATGGTTCCTCTAGCAAGCCGATTATTTCAATCTGAATGCCAACTCGAGTACCAAGATCCGTAAACTGTTGCCTCATGCTAGGACACCATTCCCAGGATTCGTACTCAATCTCTCTCAGTAGCAGAGAAATACCACGAAGATGGGGCGTGCAATTTTTCCAGTCCTTCAGCCATGATTCAAGCACGCCCAGAATGGCGTGGTCTTCCCATTCCCACACTGGCCAACCTAGTATTCGAGCCTTCGTATCGTTAGCATCGACGTTCTGATGCATCACGTCATCCCTGATAAATAGAAATTCGATGTTCCTCGGGACCACATCCTGTAATCGTCGTGTTGTATTTTGTGCAAAGCCGACCAGAAACGCCCATGGAACTTCAAATCTCTTGACCATGTTGAAATCGATCATCGCTGCGAATGAGCCTTCTGTCTTCAAGGCTGGGAGAAATTGACTATCACCTCCAATATCACAGTCAGCCGTGATAGTCAAATCCGTTAAGGAACCTCGAACACAAGATATTGCAGCAGCAATACCATTTAAATCAATAATTGGTGTCGTGAACTCATCGTGGAGACCTTCATCGTAATACCAGTCGAAGTGAAGGGTTTTTAGATGCTGGGTAACTGAGAGTACCTCCCCAAGATACATCTCCCGGATATGAGTCAAATAAAGTGATGTAAGTTTTGATAGGACTGGCAAGTGTGACACAGGCCATGAAAATGTTGACGGATTCTCAATTGAGACTGACAAGTGTTGAACATTGGGTAGATAAAGTAACGGTAAGACGTCTGCTGTGTTTTTGTTGTGTATTATACCACGATGTCTGTCCTTGCGTGCTATATCCCGGCTGGCGAGGAGGAACGATACATCGCGGAGATGCTGGAAGTCCGGTAGCCTATAATCCATACTGGGATTGCAGATGGCTGATCGGAGAGTCAGACCAATGAGTCTACTCTGTTGAATGAAAGTATGGCCCAGGTACAGAGTTGACAGATTTGAAAGTTGTGCCAACAGGAGAGCAACAAAGGCATCTATTGTGCCAGCTCGCAACTCCTGTATCCAGCGATCGGCATAGGGGACTCCAGTCGTCCGTATAAAAGTAATACATTCATCCAGTTCCGCACCTGGAACGGGAATTTTTGGAATTTTGTATAGGGGTCGCGAATTCCGGAAGAATTTACCCTCCAGGCGAAGGTGCGTGATGTAAGCAGCCAGCTGAGGCCTGCGTATGATTGTCCGCAAGAGTCGATGGATCGGGGGAGGATGGTAGTCGTCTTGCCAGGTCCAGTGGATTTTCGAGTAGTATAATGGCTCGGTGATTGTGCGGAGGTCCTTATTCACAAGGCCCAGCACACCAATGTCAGCAGGTGATAGCAGCTTGAACACCAAGTACAATATTTCCGTGGGGCAGCTGTTGAAGCCGGAGACCGGTTGATCTTTCTGTTTGTATGTTAATGAGTGAGAATGTTGAACATATCCATCGGAAGCACATACAGGTTCCATTGTGAATGTGAGGATCCGATGTCAGGAACAAGAACTGGGTCAGAAGATCCGGGTCATGAAAAAATTGCCACGTCGCCAGGGATGTAGTTGAGTAGGTGTCCTAGTGTTGGTCTAAGTAGCGTCGGGTCATTGCCGTCGAATCGCTCCAATCCTCCCTATTCTGGTCGGGTCGCTGCCTCAGGCTAGAACCCAGGACGACAGTGCAGGCTTCGACCCCGTCAACCAGCGCTTCGATCCCTCCCATATGCCCACTAAGACATATCATGAATTCGAGTTCTTCCATACTGCCGGCTCACTCCTGGTTATGTCCCCCACTCTGCACTCCGTGTCAGGCACATAGAGGGGATCACGCTCAGAAATTATCCACCACATGGCGGTTGTTGAGCCCTAGGATTTGAGGCTGATGTACGATGACATGGCCCCTGCTCAGGGGGGAAACATGTAGGTACCTTGCAGGCGTTTGCATGACTCGCACCCCTGTGAACTGTGAGTGGATTACTTGCTCCACCACTTCTGTCAACGGAACGGCCCGTGTCTCGGCCTGAAGGGGGATAGAGACTTTTCAGCGGGCATCATCTCAGAGTCCGGGGCATTGATCCGCCCAGGCGCCCTGGTAGATCGTACAATCTAGACACGGTCCACTCAGGTTGCTGGTCAAGGTGCACCCGTCGGAATAACGTTTCTTTGCGAGGGGGCGTGTATATGACATAGATGCCTGACTACCTGCTCATTACCTGATATATTGAGTATCCTTGAAGCTATTGAGGGTTTCTTCGAGCGGGGCTTTATATATAACGACAATTACCTATTCTTAGCTAAGTACTCCATATCGCGAGGAAGATTGAAAATAACCTTAGGAGGGTACTGTCAAATAGGGGTGTATATCTGACATATAGTCCGGATTACTCCCTAATTACGAGTTATAACGAGGCTACCCAAACTACACATAAAACTCGAAGCGATGCTGTAGACGCAGGCTCTGATGTCATAGGATTCGAAGATATGGAGAAAGCAAACCGCGAGGCAGAAGCGTTGCACACGCTTCCCCCTCGTACAGGCGATTGACCGGGTTGGTCGCGTCGTCCTGAGCTGTGAGGCATCCGTCTCGATGTGGATGGCGCGAGACAGAGAGAGGTAGCAGCGATCGAGAAATCGAGATGTGTTGCTTGGGAGCAGTCGCTGTTCTTCTTCTGTGGGAGTCGCTCTGCTTCTTCTCGCGCCTGCTTCTCTTCTGCCTCGCCACGTCCTGCTTCTTCACAGCATTCTGCTTCTCGAGTAGGTGGTGGAGCAGGGCGATTTCATCCTCCATGCCTGTGTAGGAAACCAGTTTGAAGCTGGCTGTCCAGAATTTCCGAGAGAGCTTTCTGCCTGGTTCAGTGGCGAGACATTGTCAACCCAGCCACGTCGGCAGAGGCGTGGCATTGTTAGTGCGAGACGCAGTCCTCATAGTGACCATTGAGGTCCTTCCAATCGCTTCGTTTGAATTGAGTTTTATCTAATACACAAAGATCTCGATAACAGTACACACGATGATACAGAAGCCCCACCCAACACAACACACAGGGCCAGACCCGCATGAGAGGATGAAGCACACATATGCAAAGCGCCCAACAAACCAGGATCACCCTTGAGCGTTCCGCATCAAAAACGACTTGACAAACGGCAGCCGTTCAATGACGTCCAGACCAAAGCTGCGCGCCCACGCCACCGGGTTCTGACCCGGCACGTTATACAACTTATGAAGCACATCGCACGCACCGCCGATCTTGGCATTCGTCGCCCACCGATCTGCCGTGTAGTGCTCCAGACTGAGGAGATCGCCAACATCCATCCCGTGCTGCACCGAGTACTCGATGCTCTTGGCGAGCGACGCCACATCCCCCATCCCGAGGTTGAGGCCCTGCCCGGCCAGCGGGTGGATGACATGCGCCGCGTCGCCGACGAGGGCCACGCGCGGGGCGATATAGCTGGATGCGTGGCGGAAGCGGAGCGGGAAAGAGGCGACGCTGCCGTCTTGGACGCCAGTGGCCATGGGCGGGACGGCGGCGAAGTGCGAGTGCGGGATGCGCCAGGTGAGCTCGTCTTCGTGAGCATCGGTATCGGCGTCAGTGGCGACGGCGGGCCGCTCCATGTGCATCATGTAGGTGAGGTCCGTCATGGAGAGGCGGAACGCGGCGTTCACCATGGCGAGGAACGAGCGCGGGGGCAGAGACTTGAGGTAGGCGGCGTGTTCGACGGTCGTCGACCAGACGAGGGTGGCGTGATTGTTGGGCAGGGGGAGAAGGGCGATGGGCCCGCCTAGAGAGGGGAGGAAACGCTGATAGGCGGTTCGCGTTCCGGTAGGGAAAGTCGGAGTGTTCGGTTCAGCGAGAGAGAGGGTTGCGACGACGCCGTGACGGTCGTAGTCCCAACCATTAGTGGAGATTCCGGCGAAGTGGCGGACGGGGCTATTGATGCCGTCTGCGCCGACGAGGAGTCGAGCGGCGATGCGTGACGGCGACGGGGTCCCGGACGTGGAGGATGGGGTTCCCTTGGGAGCGAGTGAGAGGACGGGCCAAGCGGAGAGGTTCGGACCGTCTGGGAAGTCAGAACCGTTCTCGATGGCCGAGACGGTGGTGTTGCTGAAGAGGGACAGATTCTCATCCCCGGAGGCGGCAATGCGGGCAAGCAGGGCGCGGACGAGGTTTGCATTCTCGGTCATGGTCGCGACGGTGCGGAAGTCCTCGAATGGGGAGGTCTCCATGGACCAGTCAAAGGAGATGCGCGAGTCGGTTTCACCGTCCCATACCTGCATCTCCTGATATGGCTGGGCGCGATTTATATCCAAGTGGTCCCAGGCACCAATGCTCTGCAGGAAGGAGACGGAGGAGGGGGTAAGGCTGCTGACGCGGTTGGAGAAATGGCGGTTGTCGAGGGACCAGGAACGGGCTTTCTCCAGGTCCTGGGTCTCGATGAGGGCAACGCGGAGTTTGGAGGTGGCCGGAGAGGCTCCTAGTTGTACATTAGATACCATGAACGCCAGACCATGCGGCCAATAGGGGGCAGATGAAGCGTACGGAGCGCTGCCAGCAAGCCTAGACCAGCCGGGCCACCGCCCACACAGACGACATCGTAGATCTCGGGGAGAGCATCGGAGTGCGAGGCAAATCGCCGTCGACCGACGGGTCGAGCAGCGCGACAAGAGGGACAGACATAGGGGCGGAGAGAGCGGGCGAGGGGCCGCATGATGGAGGTTGTAACTTGTGGAGGAGTTGAGGGGCGGTTGCAGATGAAGTTGAAGTTGTTGCGGTTATCAGATCAGTTGATTTCGGGCGGTGCAAACAGCACAAACACTCTACTCAACATCAGCAGTACTGAGTACGAAGCTCTGGATCAATTTTCTGCGCAAGCTTGGATGTGGTTTTTTCAGACTAGATTGGGGTAGAAGGACGCATAGTGCAATGGAATTCTTTGATGTACCTCATAAACTAGCACTCTGGTCTCTGTGACCGAGATATATGACGTTATTTGCCAGTCTGCCTCTTAGAGACCACGTGACGCGCACCTCTTCTATGTAGACGTTTCGACTTCTACCTCCACTCCACCTCCACCTCTTTAGGAAACACGAGCCACACGCAGAGACTCAGAATACCACCATGATATCGAGTCTTCCTCTACTTATCTCCGATATAATCTGGCCCGCCACCGGAAAGTTCGCGACTGCTGGTTGGAGTTAATATCTAGCCGGGAAAGATCTTAGAATCCCATGAGATGCTATGCTATGCCGCAACGCGAACAAATGAGCTGACGGCCGTGATCTTCTCGGCCAATGCCTTTACCGGTTGAGATCCCAGAAACTCAAAGGAAGAGAGCTCGGCGCCCATCTCCCGCGCGACCCAATTTTGTACCTCAGCCACCTTGAGCGAGTCGACTGAACAAGAACTATATCAGCTTGAATCATTATCGTGTGTAGGAGAGGGGAACTTACCACCCAATGCTGACAAAGGGAGTTCGAGATCAATGGATTCCGGTGCAGCTGCCATTGCACTCGCCAGATAGTTTTGCAAAAACTGACTGACAAGATGAATTGCTGCATCGACTGAGTCTGCCGTTCGAAGAAGGGTACTAGCTTTGAGCGCCACATCTTCATCCGTCATAGTACTGGCAGCTATTTTTGCACGGTGCTCGAACTTGCGATCGAATTGCCAGGTGGCTGAGCTCTCCCCACGCGGCAGGACATCGGTGATACCGGCGATGACCTGCGCAGGAGCCGGGACTTGGCCAAGTATGATGGCCCGGATTAAATCTTGCAGCTCTGCTAGCATCATCTCCGTGCCTTCGAGATGTTGATATCGTTGTCTCCGTACCTCCACCGATTCGGTCACGTCGCTCACGCCACTGGCATCCGGCACGAGCCCGATGTTGATACTATGGCCTATGAGCCCGTGCTGTCGACGCCACGTCATGAGTGCATCCATGAATGCATTGCCGGCTGCATAGTTCGCCTGGCCTATGTTACCGACCACACTTGCGATGGAAGACAGTGCCACGAAAAAGTCCAGTCGTGTGCCAATTAACAATTCATGCAGATTTAATGTTCCCCTGATCTTAGAGTCGGTCGAATGCTTCCATTGGGCGAAGTCCATATTGTCAAATACAGCGTCCTGCTGATACGTTAGCTGGCTTCACAGGGGTAGATATGGTGGATAAGAGTCCTTGCCTTGAGAACAGTTGCACACTGGAGCACACCCCGTATGCACCATCGAGACTCCTTGGCTCGAGCCAAGAATCCCTGGACCTCATCGCGCCGAGCAACGTCGCAGCATATCGAATCAATGCGCACCCCTCGATCTTGCAGCCTGCGCAGGGCGGCGCCTTGTCTCTGTTGCGTGGGTCCAGAGCGACTCAAAAAGATCAGGTGGCGGGCGCCACAGTCCGCAAGAGTATTTGCCAGAGCGAGCCCGACAGTGCCATGGCCACCGACAAGAATGTAAGTATGCTCTGCAGGCAGGGGAACAGGGTCCGGCAGGGCGGGCACGATCGGCACCTGGCCCGGTCCTTGCAGATCGACAATAACGCGAGTGTCAACCTCTCTTGCATGCGCTACGGCGGCCGTCAGCTGGGAGATGGGGAAGGTGGGATAGGTGGATAAGCTGGCCTCAGTATCCTGGCAACGTGCGAGTAGATCGATGGCGTTGCGCAGGTACATCTGGACATTCAGGGGCGAGTCATGGAGTAGGCGTGACAGCCGTAATGCACTGATTGTGCACCCACGGTCCATGATCTTCTGAGGCAGATTTGCCGCGAGCATTTCCTCGCTCAAGTCGACCAGCCGGCCACCAGGGGCTAGACAACTCCCGGCTAAACGAATAGATGAGCCGCCTTGGCAGCAGATAGCGAGTTCGATTCCTTTCCCACTTGTGAGGCGGGTTATGGTCGTTTCTAGGCCTCTATGAAGGGGAATGATATGCTCTTTCAGGCGCGGGTACTTGGAGCTCATGGCGTTGACCGCATCGTTTCCGTCAATGGCTACGTACAGATGCAGATCGGCCGCCAAAGCGAAGTTGACAATGGCAAACAGTGTCTGGTTCATCTTCCCAACGAGGAGCACAGACGAAGGGGAGCCACCTGTGCTGCCGAATAGGCTTGCGTAAGCAACAGAAAATGCCACCGGTATTGATACAGAAAGCTCTCGACTTTGACCCTCAGGCCGCTTCCAGACCAAATGACCTGCGATACGCAACCTGTTGGCAATGCCACTGGAGAACGCTCCACCGGGAATCAGGCACAACACTTCGTCACCGACCGCAAAGGCCGAGTGGAAGGACTGCCCTACCCGGCGAACTGTTCCGATCGCCTCCATGGCCTCAATTCGGACCTCAGGGGCCAGACTGGATTTTCGAGTGTTATCAGAGAGCGTGACCATATCCACCTGCACTTCAACCTGGTCATCATCCAAGGCTGTCACCAGACGGACATCCGACTCCCAGGAAGCTGGCTCATGCTGCGAGGATCCAAGACGCAAGCGGAGCGGTCTTGAGTCATGTCCAAGCTCACTCAGAATGGGCTGTGGTCCATTGGAGAGGGCATCCAAGGCATCATCAAGTCCTTCAGCGGCTATCACTCGCGGTACAAGAAGACGCCCATCCCGGACGTTAAATTCCCAGTCGCGAGACGACAACTCGGTCTCCAACGAGAGTTGTAGCACGTGGGCTATGTTTGCGGCGAGACCCTTCTCATCTTTCATGCCACTCTCGTCAATTATGAGGTGTGATAAGCTAATATTGGGGTTTTCGTTTCTCAAAGTCCGCAAGAGACCAGACGTGGATCCCGAAGCGGCATACATGTACGCCGTATGATCAGGAGACTGGGACACCCAGAGAAGGGTCTTTGCCTTCATCAAAGATTGACATTTCTTCATCTCATTCTCATTCCAATTTGATGTCCATGGGCCGCACAGCTCTATCAATGATATGACGGTTTTCCCCTCCAGATCAGGTGTATCGTGAAGAGTGGCCAACTCAATATTTGCTCCGAGGGCATGTAAAGCGCTTCCGAGCACATTCCACAGTGATCTAGGGACATCCGTATGCCAGGCTGTCAGAACATATATGACGGAATCCAGCGGTGCGCGCAGAGTCCGGCGGCGCAGCAAAATATGATCACCCTCCTGCGTCGAACCTCGCATCTCCCACTCGGCATTGCGTGAACTGCGGCGGACCGCTTCATCACGGTTGTTCAAAGGCGCTTGCAGGGCTACCCAAGCACATGGCTCAGACAATTCAGAGAGTCTGTTCAGTAAAAGTGTGCTGTTGTCGTTACTCCAGACCGACCAATGATCTACAATAATCCCATGGTAGGTCACCGAACCCAACAAATCCGAGTTCACATCCTGTAAGGAGTCGGTCCGTATCATCTGGCAACCTGGTAAGGCTTGCTCGAGAGCATCTGCCTGAGCAGTCACGTCATCGGCATCCGGATCACACATCACAATAGTGAGTTCCTTGATATGCGGTCGTCGGGTCTGACTCGGTAAGAATGCCTTAAAGGCGGACGTCACCAGGGCCGCGGCGTGGGGGCTGGTAATTACGAGGGCTCTGGCGTCTCCTTGCGAGTTGCATACCCTCTGCGCCAGGCTCTGCAGGCCACCAGGGTAGGATACCGGCCCCTCGGCACTAGGGAAGGAATCTTGATACTCAACCCAGTCAAGCATTGAAAAGCGCCCTTGCGGGCTGTCCGCAGACGGCCCGGATGGCTTGCGCGGCATAGGGACATGACCTAGCCGCACCCCTTGCAGACTGACTCCGGGACGGTTCCAGGACGGGTCCGAAGCAATAGACTCCGACAAGCGGGTGCCGTTTTCCAGGCGGACTTCAGTATGTACGGCGAACCGATCCCCAGGCTGCAGATGAAAGTCTGTCGGAAGATATAAACGTTCCACGGCCACTGGAATGTTGGCCTCTTGGCCGGCAAGAGAATTCGAACACGAGAGGACTGCAGCCTGGAAAAGAGCATCCAGGCAGGTCGGATGTATAGGGTACATCGACTCACGTTCGTTCGGCATAGTCACCGTGGTATCCTGTGCCACTCCGGTGACATAGATGCGAGTTGAGCTGGGATGGAAAAGCGCACGCTCCATCGTCCGGAAGGTTCGTCCAAGCGTGACGCCCCCAGTTTCGGATAGCCAGTCGTACACAGCCTCGATATTGAGCTCCTTGGACGTATCTTGAGTCTCCTGCACCCGCCGTGTGGTCCACTCCCAGTCTGCGGTACCTTTGTCCACAATTTTTGCGTCGTAATCCATGTGGAAGCTTCCTTTCGCGTGCTGGGTCCAGACTGTCTTATCTGTCACGGAGAAAAGGCCGAATTCGAACCACCAAGGCCTATTGTCAGGACAGGGCCGGACATGAACGGTAACCTCTATGCCATTGTCGTCTGAAGGAACTGGCAAACCTCGGAAGAACTCCAAATCCTGGAACTCAATTGCTGAGAGCCACCTCTGGGGTTCGGCCAGTTGGCGAGCAGCCTCGGCAATCATGGCCACCATTCCAGCTGCCGGGAATACAATGGAGCCGGCTACAACATGGTCTGCAATCCACGGCTGCTCGGCCACGCGGAGACAGTTTCGCCATCGCGGCTCGATATCGTTCTGGTAATCCAGCGGCACCCCAAGCAAATCATGACGAGCCTCCACGCGCCGGCGTAGTCGAGAAGATCCCAACGGCTCATGCCAGAAGCCAGATTGATGGTTCCATGCGTACGAAGGAAGATCCTGAACCATTCGCGGAATTCTACTGCCCAAGAGGCTTTTGTTCGTTTTTGCCAGGTCAATTGAACAGCCAACGGCCCATAGGAGACCTGCACTTTGCATGCTCGTTCGCAACGCATCATGCTCCCGCAATATTAGACCTACATAGGGAGTGGACATCAGACTCGAGTTTGCTTTTTGCAGGGTCTGGGTGAAGGGGCCTTTCAGGGCTTCATGGGGGCCGATCTCGATAAATGCCCCCCACTTGACAGGTGTGGCTCGTCGTCGGCCTTTATTCATCTCTGTCATCGTAACAAGGTTCGTGACGGCTTCAGCGAACTCGACCGGGCTGACGAGGTTGCGGACCCAGTACTCCGCACATAGCTCCTCCGGGGTAATGCGCGCCTTCGTGACAGACGAGAACATAGACACTGCGTTTTCATAGTAGTTGGTTGGTTTGATACTTTTAATGGCCTCCCGGTACTCATTCGCCACATTTTCCATGTGTGGGGAGTGGTATGCCGCGTTGACTCGCAGCTTTCGAGCGAAATGGCCGTTGGTCTGTAGGCGCTTCTCAAGTGAATCAATCAGGGCTCTATCACCGGATAAAGTCACGCTGGCTGGACTGTTGACGCATGCTATCATTACAGAGCCCACCGGAAAGTCCTGGATATAAGTCTGCGCCTCTTCGACGGAAATCCCAGTAGCAAGCATGCTGCCAGCACGCCCACTTTCTGCAATCCGTTGAGACAGTACGCCTCTGTGGTATGTGATCCGTAGGGTATCTTCTTGACTGAGATGACCGGCGGCATAGGCAGCTCCTGGGGGCTCATAGTCAGTTCATCCGAACACAGTCGATAATAGCGCGATAGAGACGGGCTATAGATAGACATACCTGCTTCTCCGCTCGAATGGCCAACCACGGCCTTAGGGTGAACTTCCCAGCTGCGAAGCATGTCTACCAAAGCAACCTGGAGCGCACAACAGATCGGTTGACTACGGTCAGGTCGATCCATGAGACTCTCCTTAGCGAAGTTGCATATCTCCTCGCGCAGGTTCCATTGGCAGCCCATACGCTGGAGGGCCTGCTGGCTGCAGTCCATGCTTTGCGCAAAAACGGGATTAGCGTATAGCTGCACTGCCATGCGAGCCCATTGTGCACCCTGCCCCGTGAAGACAAAAGCCAGATTCTTCGTGCTCTTTTGGCTGGCCCGGGGGAAGCTGGGCAACCCTTCTGCCATCTTGTCTCGAAGTTCCTGAAGGGAATCTGCCACCACAAAACTGCGAAAGCCGAGTTGAGATCTGTGAGCTATCATTGTGTGGGCAATATCAGGTAGCTCAATTCTTTCATGTTTCTTGGTACTGTGGGCGTCGAAGCGATTTTTCCACTTCTCAGCGGTCCGATCCAGGCCGGCCCTGTCGTGGGTGGAAACCACTATAATCTGAGGTGTCGACGGGGACAACTCACCCATACGCTCTTGGACCCCGCCGGTATACTCAGTCGCACTTTCTATAATAGCATGTGCGTTGGAACCGCCGAAGCCAAAGGAGTTGATGCTGGCACGCTGTGGCAGATGGGCTGGCCACGGCATGGCGGTATTGTTCAAACAGATACCCCATTCACTCAGGCGAATCCTAGGGTTTACATTTTCGAGGCCAGCGTTGGGAACCAGCATCCTCTTCTCTAAACAGAGGATTACCTTGATCAGGCTTGCTACTCCTGCAGCTCCCTCGGTGTGGCCAACGTTCGGTTTAATCGATCCGACATACAATGGCTCGTCGCCCGGCTTTCGCTCCGCCCCAAAGGTTGCTCCGATGGCTGACAGCTCAGTAGGATCCTTTTACAACCTCCTTTAGTGCTAGCACCTGGTATATAGTCGATGGGAAACTTACTCCAACTTCTGTGCCGGTTCCGTGGGCTTCGAAATATGAAGTATCGCGCGTGGACAGGCCAGCCTGTCTATATGTGGCACGAATTAGATTAGCCTGGGATTCTCCACTAGGCATGGTGATCCCAGGGGTGCGGCCGTCCTGGTTGGAACCGGTAGCACGGACAACGGCTCTAATCGTATTCCCATCTTCCAGTGCCTTGGATAGGGGCTTGAGCAAGACGGCACCGAATCCCTCGCCACGGCCATAACCATTAGCCCGGCTATCAAATGAATGGCTTTTGCCGTCAGCACTCAGCATATGCATGTACGATAGCCGCTGCGTGAAATTCGGGTGCAAGATCAAGCTCGCCCCGTTGACGAGTGCCTATCATAGTCAGCCTTACTGTGGCTGCCAGGAGCTGTCATTCTTACCATGCTACATTCTCCAGCACGCAGGGCTTGGGTGGCCAAGTGGAGTGCAGTCAAGCTGGAGGAACACGCTGTGTCCATCATGATACTCGGACCGCGGAGATCGAAGAACCATGACAAGCGATTAGCTAGCATGGTTCTTCCGTTGCCGGTGGCCGAGTTATGCGGCATGTCCATCAAATCACAAGCAGATAGCAGCTCGTAATCGTTGGTCATGCATCCGGTGTAGACGCCCACATCGGTCCCGGGAAGTGATTCCAAGGGGATGCCTCCTGTGGATTCTATTCAGTTTCTCGCCTTGGTATTCATCATTGACTTTCGGACTTAGCTACCGTTTTCGAAAGCTTCATATGCCACTTCAAGCATTAGACGCTGAGCAGGGTCCATGCCTGCAGCTTCCTTGGCTGTGATGGAGAAGAACGGGGCATCGAACCGGGCTGGATCCTCGTCCAGAAAAAAGCCACTATCGTGGTTGATCTATCCTCGAGAAAGCTTTGTATCAGTGACATCATTCCCACAAGTACTGGCTCTATGTTGGTTTCCCACGATGCGGGGAGGAGAAACATACTGCTCCTTTCCTCTCATGACTGGGATGCAACCATGCGGAGGCTTGATATCTGTTCGCAGGAACACGACCATGCCCATTACGACCCTGCCGCAGCATTTCCCAGAAGCTCTCAATTGAAGTAGACTCGCCAGAGAAGCGGCAGCTCATTCCAATTACCGCAATAGGCTCTGGGTGTGGGGTTTTGTTGTTTACCATGACGCCGTTCGACATGATGATTCTATGTTCCCGGCTTCTGAAAAATCTGATTCAATCCAAGGCAAAAGCATAGACTGTGGAAACGATATTGTTCGATTGTTTATTCACTCTGAGGGTGTGCACAGATCTCCCAGGTAACAGCTTTCTTCGTTGGGCCCTGTCCTCTCCATCTCCGAAGTATATATACAAGATGCCATGACGTATCCAGTCGTAGCTTGATATATCTTCTCCGAACACTCCCGATACAGAAGATACCTTACACGAGCTATACAGTGCAAGAAGCCAAATATGGTAGGTAGTATATAGGATCCTGAGTGATGCAGAATAGAAAGAATAGTAAAGAACCGCATCTGTGTCCTTGGCAGCATTTCCCCTTCGTTACGCAGAATGTGATGCGACTCTCCCCAACCAATAGCTCCTTGCCTTGTCCAAGACATATGATATCAATGGTGGTCGGGTTGCTGATCATATCAATTCCTGCAGGAGATTTATTAAGGTGGTCAAACCCCATTCTCCACGGACAGCCAAGTCAATCATCCTCGACACTTGCAGAGAATTCATCGCAATGCAGCCATCTCCTGAAAAAACAATTTCCTTGGCTACGCAGCATGCTGTTGTCGTTACACAGCGTGGTCAGGTCCTTCATGCCGATGATACGCCAGTGCCTGACTTGCCTCAGGATTGCATTCTGGTGAAAACCCATGCAGGCAAGCAACTCTCCCTTTCAAAGTCGCAGTGGCAACAGACTGATGACTTGCAACAGTGGCACTAAACCCCACTGACTGGAAACACGTCGACTTTGAACACTGTGTTGGAACTATCGTTGGCTGTGACTATGCCGGTGTTGTCCAGGCAATTGGGCCGAGGGTTCAGAAAGAGTGGAAGACAGGAGACCGCGTCGCCGGGTTTGTCCATGGCTGTGACGCGTTGAATCCGAAGGGAGGTGCATTTGCCCAATATGTCATTGCCAAAGGAGACATTCAATTCAGAGTGCCGGAATGGATGTGCCTGGAAGAAGCAGCTTGCTTGGGCGTTGGGATGACCACCATCGGACAGAACCTGTACCAATCCCTGCAGTTGCCCTTGCCTGGAGTGCCTGATCTGCACCAAGTGGACGAGGGAGACCCAGATGGCGAACCCACCAGCATCCTGATCTATGGTGGAGGGACCGCCACCGGATCTGTTGCCATCCAGTCCGCGAAGCTCTCCGGTCTTCGGGTTATCACAACCTGCTCGGACAGTAACCGAGCTCGGATGCATGGACTAGGTGCCGATCTTGTTTTCGACTATCATGACCCAGATGTGGGTGCCCGGATTCGTGATGATACCGATGATAGCCTGGAGCTTGTTTTTGATACCATCTCCACCACGCGTTCGGCTGCCATCTGCGCTGCGGCCATTTCATCCGCTGGCGGGTCTTACAATGCACTGCTCGACGTCAAGTGTCCGAGAGCCGATGTGGATACGCACGTTTCCATGGCCTACGACATGGTTGGAGAGCCATATCAAATGGGAGGGCGAGAGATCCCGGCCCGGTTGGAGAATTTGACCTTCGCCAGACAGTGGGCAAAGATAGTCGACTCCCTGCTGCAGAGTCGTCGAATCCAGCCTGCTCGCTTCCAAGTCAAGCCTGGCGGGCTGGCAGAGATCGCCGGAGGGTTAGAATTGCTCCGGCAAGGGAATGTTCGGGGCTCCAAATTGGTCTATCGTGTGGACGATACCAATTGAGTTCAAACACCGGGCGATGGGCACTGCATGAGAATAAACAGACAGTAGAGAAGTATGCAAGCCCTGCGAAGTATATGAAACAAGAATTCCCCTATGTTTCGAGCTACGTGTGTGGAAAGGACCCTTGCGAATGTTAGATTTCCTGAATGAAGTAACTGCAAGAACCCAGTATCTTGGAAATGGTACAGATATTGGCCAACGGAGGAAATGCGTGTGAGTTCGTAAAAATAGAAGCATAGGAGTATCTGGGCAGAGTTGCTGATATCCCAAGATGCGAGTTTGAAACCAGACTCTCTTAAGCATTTCGCCGCCTTTTACGCTAGGACTGCTGCAAGTTTTCCAACACAGGACGTGTAGAAAGTGGTGCAGACATCTTATCTTTCATGACGATATCGCGGTATCTGTCTATATGATTTGGGGACCTGTGAGGGATAGTCTTGTGTGACGACTGATTTTCAGGTTTTGATTCCTTGCATTCGTTGTGTTGGACATCCACGAAGGGCCCCAGCAAAACGCACAACTTGTGCCATCGACATCCCCTCGGAGGACAAGAGAATCTCTTTGTGCAATTCATTCTTCTGGAAGAAGCAGTACCAGGGTCCCAATCAATATCGCTGGGCAGCGTGGACGACGACCGAAAGGATACACCCAGTGATCACAAGCTGACACCATGAAGATCCTCTGCCTTCATGGGTATGGCACGAATGCGGACTTCTTGCAATATCAACTTTCAGGGATAATGCGACATGCTGACCCGAGCTGGGAGCTTCATTTTCTCTCCGGCGAGGTTGAATGTCCGCCTGCGAGTACTGGTACTTCTGACCTTGAGCACTCCATGATCTCGGCTTAACAGACTGACTTGACATACAGAACTGGAGAAAGTCACCCCTGGACCGTTCTATTGCTGGACTCGCTCATTCAACTCGGAATCCGTGGATTCGGCCTATGCTCTCATCGAAGAGGCCATTGATGAACATGGGCCATTCACTGGAGTGCTGGGATTCAGCCAGGGAGCCGCGATCATGGCTTCATTTCTCCTCGAATACATAGCATCACATCCGCATGAATCCCTCCCATTTCGATTTGCGGTATTCTTTTCATCCACTATACCTTGCGCGGCCGATAGGGAATACTGCGAAAGCCTGTTCGGCTCTCTTTCGCCACGAGAAAAGCAGCTCCTCAATTCCGGGCACGACGATCAGATTGCTCAACTTCCTGAGCCAGCTCGCTCTGCAACTGAAGAGCTGGTCAAGGTCATCTACGCAACTGAGTCCATAACACGCCTGACGACCAGCTTTTTTCTCGATCGCCCCCTCAACGAGGTCCCAGGACCTTTACTCCCGAGTCTTTTCAAGGCCCGTCTCCGGATTCCGACGCTTCATTTGAGTGGACGAACAGAGCTACCCGGACTAGATGATTGCCTCGCCCTTGTGGAATCCTTCTGCGACTCGAAGCTGAGAAAGAGAATCCAGCATTCAGGGGGTCACGATCTGCCACGATCAGGACCGGATGTGAAGCGAATTGTGTCGGCTATGGAATGGGTCATGGCGCGAAGTGAGCTGCCAAGCCAGTAAGGATCGCCTTGCATTCTTGGGCTTTCATCATTGGGGACAAGTTGTCAATTGATTCCAGAAGATTTGGATCTCTCGGGTCTGGCACTTTATGCAGCCACACTGGTTCAATAACTTAAATGCCACTGCGATTTTTTATGAAGTATTACACTCCCTACCATCATTTCTCCAGTATGGGATCTCAATCCCGACCTATCTGTAACAATGACATCTTTGAAAGTATTATTCACCTTTACGGAATGCCCCTTGGACCCCACTGACCGTGGGCACACGACATAGTGGTGATACAAGCTGTTCAAGGCATCCCGAAACCCACCGTGGCTGCAGTATGTAGAGAGCCCTATTCAGTGATAATCCAGGGTAAATCGCATCGTCGAACTGCGGCATCAATTGACCGCCCATCTGCCCCCTTTATATGCTGTGTAAGGTGGGAAACCCCTCAAAAAAGCAGCCTACTTGGTTTTTCTCACACAAGCCTGTAAGGATTTCTAGGAGCATTTTCGTCCTAGTAGTGATGCCTGTATTAGTACTGCCCATACGCCCTGGAGTCATTCCTTTGAACAATCTCTCAAATTGGGAATATCAAAGTGACTGGTTTCAGCAGTGAAACATGGAGCAGTAAGTTCTACCCATATGACTGTCTGGAAATCATATGTTAATACAATCTATAGAAACGCATCTGATCAGTTTCTTGCCTTGACCAGAAAGACCGGCATCGTCGCTCCAAATGAGGTTGAAGCTGTCTTCAATCAGCTGGGGCCGGTGAGATCCGATGTCCTCATCAATGGTAGACAATGGTCTGTAGGTCTCTTCAAGAGTGAACCTGATCACCCAGCTTGCGCAATTGCTCGGCCTATGAAGGGTCTGCTCAAATTGTTTCACTCTACGGAAGATGTCGACCCGATGACAGTCATCAAAGATGGAAAGAGAGTGACCCATGAGTATTGGGGGCAGGCAAGAGTAAGTCTCTAGTTGGGCGATGTACCTCCGGATACGAAGCTTATTTATTCGCCAGTTGCGAGATATGCCGTTCCGTGGGGTCCTCTCAGCGGGCATGATCTATGATGATCATCCCATGATCGATTACTTTCGCTATGTGACCGATGATATCGTAGCATGCGCACTGGATGCAAAGCTTTGGAAGGATCTGGGCACCTTGTATTTCTACCTTATCAGGGAAGAAGACGGTGCCGTTTGATACACCTTGAGTGACTCTATACATCGAGATTTTGGGAAAGAACAGTCGAGAGTCACCTTGTGTAGAGATAACTCGCTGCTGGTCTTCCGACCTTGATCGTTTCGTGTGGTACCATGCAGTCAATCGCATTTATTTCCCATCAAATGTCTACCTATGTATGGTCACTACGCGGTAGGTAAAGATAATATAAAGAATAAGTCAAGGCTTCGTAAAAGAAGTAGAATAAAACATCTCGTCTTAGTGAATCGGCGGGCTATATGACGGTCCGCTCAGCCTCACTTCAGCAATTATATATGCCTCATCTATGAATGTTCTGAGATCAATCTGAGATCACGATCCCACCTGGAGATTGATGCAGATTGAAGACCTCCCTTTGGAATCCAATAGGGACAATATCTGCCGGTTCGAGCGTTTTTCGCGCCTTGATCTCCTACGCCATCCGGAGTAGAAACTCGGAGGTTGAAATTTTCATCACACAGCGTCCTTGCTACCCCCTCGCATCCACCATTTTAGGTTTCCTTGAAAAGATTGCCGCGATAGTAAGTATATACGTATGACCTACTGGCTTCAATCCGGTGATTTTCGTACGAATGTGAGCATGACGCAAGAAGCACACAGAGTTGCCGGGCAGGTTGGTGAGCAGAGGCTATTATTTTTTATTTTTTATTTTTTTATCCCGATCTGCAGTCGGTTGAAGAGGGTCTGTTTCCATTTCATCTCACCCACAGGGCGTTGCATCTGTCGGTCAACAAGAGTCCAAGTAAGAGGCCACAGGAACGGGTTAACTGCATGAACAGGGAAGACCAAGATCTTATCTCCTCTGCGACTTCTCTAGTGGGTTGAGAAACCTATAAAGTGCTAGACTCTTTTTTTCCTCGACGCAAACTCACAGATAAGAATCCATTATTATCCAGTTTCGTCCTCACTCCCCATCCTTTCTACAGAGCCACGAGTCTTTCCAAATGGCACCTGAACGGGCTACATCTGGACGCCTCATCCCGCGCCTCGTTGACAGTCTGGCAGAACACCAGTCCGATCAGCCGTACTGCATTCATCCGGTTTCTTTGGACCCTACAGACGGCTGGAGACGCATCACCTGGGCTCATTTTGCAAATGCTGTCAACCGGATGGCCTGGTGGATTGATGGAAAGCTAAGCCGTCAGAGTAGCCAAGTCCTGGCGTATTTGGGGACCAATGATCTACGATACGCAGCCTTTCAGGTAGCATGTATGAAGCTAGGCCATACGGTATGTGCAAGGTATCTGACAAGTGTGACTGGATCGAATGATCAGCATTTGATATGATTATCGCAGGCGCTTCTTCTCTCGACACGGAATTCCCACCAAGCATTCCAGCACCTCTTAAGCGCCACCAGCTGTAAAGTGCTGTTCTACACTCAGGAGAAGGAGACATTACGACAGATTGTCCAACGCATATCGTCCAGCCAGAGCTCCTGGTTTCAGACGTGGGTGCTGGACCCGTTATGGGAAGTCTTTGACGCGGCCGCTGTCAAGCGGTTCCCTTATGAGGACGAGTTCGACGAGGTTGAATCCAAGCCGGCCATTATCATTCATAGTTCAGGAACTACAGGCCTCCCCAAGCCCATCTGGCTGAGCCACGGATACTTTGCGACGGTGGATAACATGCAGAGCATTCCCGTCCCCCAAGGACGACGCAACGCGCTACTAGCACCCCAATGGCGAGGAGTCCTGCGATTCCACCATGGGCCACTGTTTCACTTCATTGGTCTCATGTGCTTGATAGAATCTATATTCTATGAGACGCCGTTCCTACTCTGTCCAGACCGCCCGCTGACAGCTAGGCTACTGAGTCAAATCATGACCGAGCATCGCCCACGATGGGGACTAGTTGCCCCTTATATTCTAGAGGATTTGCAAAAGACGGACGAGGGACGAGAAGCATTGGGTCAATTCTCGGCTTTGAACTATGGGGGGGCGCCCTTGAGCAAACCCTGTGGTGATAGCCTGTCAAAGACCTTTTCCCTACAGTCACTCATGGGCAGTAGTGAAACGAGCTACACGTCCTCACTGGCCTGCGAGGATCGGGCGGACTGGAATTACCTCGAGTGGAACCCCAAGGCAGGAGTGCGCATGGAGAAGGTTGATGAGGAATTATTCGAACTGATCATTACTCGAACGGGTGATCCTCGCTACCAAGGCGTCTTCCACGTGTATCCCGAGTTGGTGGAATACCGCACGGGGGACCTCTTTGAACCACATGCAACGAAAGAAGGTCTGTGGCACTACCATTGCCGGCGAGATGATGTGATCGTGTTGAACTCTGGCGAAAAGGTCAATCCTGTCGACGCAGAGAAGCTCTTGCAAAGCCATTCCTTAGTAGCTCAAGCTATCATTCTGGGCCAGGGATGTTTTCAAGTCGCAGCCCTCATAGAGCCTTACTGGGAACGACTTCCGACCTCTTGGACGCCGGATTCAATCCTGCAGGAGATCTGGCCCCTGATGGAGAGAGCCAATGCCATCCTTCCAACCCATGGGCAGGTTCTGCGGAGCCATGTGGCCCTGGCGACACCAGACCAGCCCTTTGAAAAATCACCAAAAGGGACATTGAAACGACGAAGCGTCGCATCACAGTACCAAAAGGTCCTGGACCAGCTTTACGCAACTGCGTCAACCAAAGGCGTGTCTATTGAGTTCGAGCAAGGGCAAAACATTCAGGAGTTCCTCCAAACGGCCGTCGCAACGATACTGGGGCTCCGCGAAGTAGATGCGGACGCAGATTTCTTTGCGCTGGGAATGGACTCACTGCAGGTCATTCGACTTGCGCAAACACTGGAAGAAAGCCTGAAAGAGAAAAATGTTCGCCTAGAAAGTGCCCAGATCTATGAACGACCGACAGCTAGACTCCTAGCCACGGCGGTCCCATCCCGTCATACGTCTAGCGGGCATGATCCTACAACAGGGGTGACTCGCTGGACCCGCAAGGACCGTCTAACATCCCTTCTATGGCAACAAGGTCGACACTTTAGCAACATAACGGTGGTGCTCACGGGGTCCACGGGCGAGCTAGGCAGTCACATCTTGCATCAATTACTTCAAGATCCATCTATCACCCAGATATACTGTCTGTGTCGATCATCAGACGCTTTGGAGCGGCAGATCGCCAGTTTCGAGGAGAAGGGACTTCCCAGCGCATGGCTTTCAGAGACCTCGCGGGTGCAGTTCTGGCAGGCGTCTCTAGGGGACGAACTCTTGGGCCTCACGCCAGATAGGTACCATCTTTTGCGGAACACCGTTCACGCTGTCATACACAACGCCTGGACCGTCAATTTCAACTTCCCCGTCATGTCATTCGAGAACCCACACATTGTGGGCACGCGACGGCTACTGGAACTAGTAGAATCCAGCCCATCCACCCCCAAACCACATTTGCATCTGATCTCATCCATCGCCACCGTCAGTGCTTGGAACTTTCAACATGCGGAAGAAAGCGTCCCGGAGAGTCTGCACGATGCCAGCTGTGTGATGCCTAATGGATACGGTGAGTCCAAATTCGTGGCCGAGCATCTCTGCTCCATGGCTGCGGAACTCCGTCAAGTCCCCGTCACGATCCACCGCGTCGGTCAGCTTGGAGGGCCTTCTACTCCTGGCCAAGGAGGTCAATGGAGTCCACGGGACTGGTTTGCGGCATTGATGCGTTCCGCAGTAGGTCTCCGCAGGCTTCCGAATTCACTCGGACCGCTCAAACTCGATTGGGTGCCCATTGTAGGTTTCCACTCTCTTTTTGGGATATATCCAACCGGTCAAGCGGGAGGTATACTAAAGGAAGCCCAAAAAATAGGATATCGCCGGCAACATCATCACGCAAGTTGTCCAATCACGTCTTCGACAGCCTTCTTCGACCCCTTGTGAGGTATATCATTTGGTCAACCCGCACCCGGTCGAATGGCAATCACTCGCCCCGATGGTGTCCAAATACTGCTCTCTGGAGGTAGTGACTCTGGATGAATGGATGCACCATCTGGAGAGCGTAAATCTTGGTGAAGCGGAAGATGCCCCGTCTTCACATCTGCCTGCCTTGAGACTATTAGGGTTCTTCCGGAACCTGCAGGAGCGACAGGGTTGTGTCCAGGGAGCTTATCAAACAGTGAATGCTTGTCAGCTTAGTGAGACTATGGCTCAGCTTGCGGCAGTTGACCAGGGTTTAATGGAGATATGGTTGAAACAGTGGCAGGCGAGCGGGTTTCTCCCTGTTGGTGTCAGTGGTGACAAGAAGCAAGGATGACAGATGAACTCCCAGACGGCTTCACATTTCGCACAACCCATGGTATCCCATCATACCTACCATTCGGATGACTAGAGAAAATTCGATAGACGTTGTGGCATATTTAGCGCTTAGCTCTGCCTCAGGTGGAACAATGGATAGAAGCAAGGGGTTGTGTTGGTCTGGTGAGAAGGCCATGGATTCCTGGGCATACTCACAGGCAGAGGAATGCACGTCCGTCCTCTAAGCCATGTAAAAATATTGCACGGTAGAGATGACTTCTTTTACGAATACATTTGAGGAAGACTTTGTGGCCTGAAGTGATATTGGGTTGATCACGTGCGCTGTACTTGAACGAACGTTTCTGGTCGCTGATAGGCTTGAGAAGGTAGAGCAGCCAGTATACACATGGATGTACACAGACCGTTCTTTGCAACTACTCCCAAACGTTATGAAAAGCCCTCTTTCTGGAGAATGAAACCCTTCTCCAACAGAGCGCTCTAAGGCTTTACCCCCGCGCCTCTGGAATTCTCCCACTGCGGAGCCTCAATACGAGTCAGACGCAACCAGAAGACTCAACTTGTATGCGCAGCACCTGACCAGACTCTATATATAGAATGGGGGCGTGACGCGGTCTCACTGCGCCACCATTCAAACAACAGAGCAACAACAACGGTGGCGGTGATGGCCCCAGCAAAAGAAGCTCTACATATAACTCTCGAGGTCAGCGACCAACCCATGGCACCGTCGATGATTCGCTCTTCGTGAGTTCCTTCTCCCCTCCAACAGCTTCCAAGCTACTCCTACTTCTCCGCTGCCTCCAACAACAAAGAGACTTCAAGTCCATCACAGCCCTCTTCATGGCGTCAACGAGCCCCTCCACCACCAAAACTACCACCACGAGTAGTAGTCCCGGCACAAAGAATAACAACAACAACAACCATCCCACACAGACCAACCTCAACCTCAGCGCCAACTTCGCCCATCCCGCCACCATAACCGCCACCTCCACGTCCGTCATCAATACCAAATCCCCCACTACCATCGGCTACGATCACGAAGTCTATCTCCAATTGACGGCCGGCGAGGGCGAATCCATTCCCAAGACCCCAAACCAGATCTATCGTGAAGTACGCTGCTCCGACCCATCGATGCCTCCCTCCCTTGCGAGTCACACAGTCCCCCAAACTAATCCAAATCGCCAGGAACGGGCCCGGCGTCGCACCACGAGGGCGTTGGATCCGGCCATCTTGGATCCGCAGGGCGATCCGAGTCCGGTTGATTTCGAGTGTGCAGAGACACAGGGGGCCAAGGAACGACTGAGTTCCTAGCGCGGTCATTGTTGCGTGAGATTGATACCAATCGTTGCATCCTAGAGAGGAGGATCATAGTCGCAGTGGGAGAGGACGAGACTAGACCCCGATGAAGAAAGGTACATTCCAGTGCGGTTCGTTTAAACACAAACGTAGCAGCAGCAGTAATCATAGTAGTAGGAGCGGTAGTAACGGCTGGAAAAAGCACACGCAGCCAACGAAAGAAAACCCCCCGACAGCAATCGTTCATAACCCACCCCGGGACTCCGCCACATCGCCATCCATCTCGGCCACGAATCGCTCCCACGTATTCAACACCCCCTGGTAGAATTCAATGTGCTTCTCAGCCAGCGCCCCCAGCGTATCGCGGAACTCGACCGCCTTGATGCGCTCAAAGTCCGCCACCTCGCGCACCACCTCCTCGTCGAACATCTCGGACGTCGTCTTAGCCGAGTCGACCTCCCGCGTCAACTCGTCAATGCGCAGCTCCAGCTTGCGTACTCGCTCCCGTCGCGACTGCTCGTGGTCTACCCCGCGCATGTCCTCCATCTTGGACCGGATAAACGACGCCGGAGACGAGGTCAGCGGGTTGGACGCATAGTAAGATGACGGATTGGTCGCCAGGGAGTCGCGCTCGGCGACCGCCTTATTGCGGTAGTCGACGAGCGCTTCAAAGTCGAGCTGCTTCTGCTCGCGCGTCTTAAGCAGCGCCTTCAACGACACAATGTACGCTTCCATATCGCGCAGCGAACCGAGGTAGTTCTGATCAGTGTGATCCTTCAAGGCCTTGAGCCCCCGACCCGTCTCCTCCACCGATGCGGCAAACACCTGCAGTGGCACTTCGACGTCCGGTTCCAGCGCGACCAGCTTGCGGTACTGCGTCGCCAGATCCTGATAGTCCGCCTCCAGGTCGGCCTCGCGCCGCGCCACCCGGGCCACGATCTTCTCCACATGGTTGAGGTCCTCATCGAGCTTATCGGCCTTCTCGCGCACCTCAATGAACCGTCGGTCGGGTTTGTGCACTTTGGTAAACGCATTGACGAAGGTGTCGGTGAAGTTATCGAAGATACCCGTCCCGCCACCGCCGCCGCCTCCAGCAGCACCACCACCCGCTGCGTCCGCGGTCCCGCCGCCAGTTCGCGAAGAGTGCAGTCGCATGTGCGCATTCCAGTCCGGCGACTCCAGGAAGACCGCCAGCAGCGGCGCGCGCCGCAGTACGGGGTGCAGCGTCAACCGCTTGAGGAACCGATGTAAAGACCAGGCCCGTCGCGTGGTGAACTCTGTACCAAACCGGTCCCCCCGCACGTACTCCATCTTATGCTTGTCCGGCAGCGGCGGGACCGCACATGCCGGATACTCCCGATAGAGCGTCTTGTAGAGGAAGTAGAAATCTGTGAAGCGTCGTCGGACGGTGAACGTCGGCTTCTGGAACGATTTGAAATCCGTCTGGGAGAAGGGGTGGTCAGTATCGGTGGATCATATGAGGGTGTGCTGGGCTAGCTCGCTGGCTGCTCGCTCACCGGCCTAGGCAGCGGGCGGGATCGCGAGCCACCGTTTAAACCAAGGAAGAGAGGGAGGACATACTTGTGTAGTAACGAGGTATGAGATGTATGCATCTTTCGTGCCGTCATTTTCCTTCAAGGGTGAGTCCACCTGGCATTCGAGAACGCCGTCGCCGATGCCAGCCAGATCGACGGCGTCGGCTGATGGGCCGGCCTGAGGGGCATCCTGCGCCGAGCTCAGTCTCCGTTTGCCATTGACATCGTGGGGGATGGCGGGTGGCTCGTCGGCATCTGTGCCGGAGGTCGTCGGCCGGGAGACATCGCTGTCGGGATCGTGTCTCCAGGAGACGTTGTCGAAGTCGTCGTGCTGATCCATCGAGGGGGGTGAGAGGGGGCTGGTGCGGTGGTTTGCTGGGACGGAATCCGGCGGTGTCGGTGGGTTTCGACCCCGACAGGAGGGTGAAGAGCGGAGGTGGACGGTGATCGGAGGGGAAAGTTGCAGTGCTGGGTGAGAGGGAGGAGGGATGGAGGGCGAGACACGGGGAAGGATGGATGTTAGGTGGTTGTGGAGAGAGAGAGAGAGAGAGTTGGAGAAGCGCCCAGCGAGCGACAGCGTCATCATCAGCCTTTCCCCGCCAAGACTCTCCACTTCCATCATTGCTTCTACTGGAACCATCCCACCCAGGTCGCTTCTGTCAGCAAGGAATACTTTGCGCCAACACACTTGATCAGACATTCCCACATCCTCAGAAACCCATGATCCATAAATACCATAATGATATCGTCAATCATCAGAATCGCCCTTCGAGTCCATCCATTTGTCATCAATTGCGAAGGAGCGACCTCATCCACTAAGATTCCGAATGCATAGATGAATAGAGAAAACGAGGAATTTGATTCCAAGCTACAAGGACAAGCTGGGACGTGATGCAGAGATGATTGCCAATGCCGCGACACAGACAGAATCAATGGTAGGTTATGCCACCTCACCGTATATACATGGCCTTCATTTTGTATATAACACAACTGCGAGGACAAATAAAAACGAATAATGCCAGACACAGTGAATCCCATGCCCGGATGCATGGAAACCGGCACAATACCATACAAAAAAAAAGAAGACGGTCTAAAACAAAGGTGATCACCGACGGTGTTCCGCGCTCGCTCGGTTTACTCGATCTTCGCTGCTGTTCCGGTCATTGTACGGCTCATCTTCCTCGTCGCTGAACAGAGGCTCCTCGTCGCTCTCTCCGGCGAATGCGTTATACAGTTCGCCACCTCGTCGGTATCCACGGCGAGACGCCCCAGGCGCCGCATGCAGCTCATCTTCGTCCTCGATCATTTCAAAGTCATAGTCGTCGCGCGAGGCGTTCCGCTGGCGTTTCCGTCGCACAACCTGGAAGTACACACCCAGAGCGATGCAGAACACAATGATCGACCCAATCGCGGCGTAGATCCAGGCCTGCGTCCGCTTGGACGCCCCGAACGTCGGGAAGAACGAGGGGAGGAAGTTTTCTGCCGAGTCCGTGGCCGTGGGGGTCTCCGTCGAATCGCCCTCGGAGGGCTTGGTGGCAGATGGCGCCTCCGTCTCGACGGGCGGGGCGGGGGCCGCCGTGGTCGCCGAGGTAGGGTTAGGTTTGGGCTTGACAGGCCGATCGACAGCATCCGTGTGAGAGCCCGGTGCATCGGTCTTCGATGGGGCCGGGTCCACGCTCGTGGTGGCGACGATGGCATCCTCGATGCTGTGGTCATCGTCGTGCTCATCTGGCATCGGATGAAGGGATTGGATAGAGCCGTCAATGGCCTCTCCCCAAAGATTGAGCCTCCAATCTGTGAACTCTCCGCTATGCTCGTTAACTTGGGTGTCCTTGACGATGACAGTCCACTTGCCAACGCCGGATGCACCCCTGCAAGAAGAAAGAAAGAACGTTAACGATCAGACCCCATGGCTGGTTCAATCAGGAGAGTCACTTACCAGTGAGCTACAGTCATGAAGGTCCAATCGACATAGCCCGCGTTTTCATCATCGGGTCGTCGGGCGGTGCTCAGGTGGCTCACAACGCCATCGGGGCTGCGCAGTTCCACGCTGAGGTCGCCACGACGGGTGTGGTTGACGTTCATAGTGACGGTGACATGTTCCAGGCGTTCAAGGTTGGCCTTCTTCATCATCTCCTCCGTTACTTCATATGCACTCACCAGTCCCTGGTCACCCTGCGGGATCTTGTGCTGCACCCGCAGCCATGGCGAATGAAACCACGCCTGAGGCTTCACCAACTCCCAGGTCTTGGCTTTCTGGACCACCGCATAGGCATCGACCTTGCCGAAGCCCCAGTCATGACTGAACTTCCGTCCGTTCTGGATTTCCTGCCAGCTCCCGTCATCCTCGTGGATGGGAACTGCTGCTTCCATCATGATGTACTGGGCATCACGCCAGGTGAGCTCGGGGCGTGCTGAGAGCGCCAACGCCAGCGTTCCCGCCGCCAGCGGACCCGCAGCGGACGTACCGCCGTGATGGGAATAGCACATGTCCGTCCCAACGTCCGTGGTGTGAATCGCGTCCGTCGGACCACTGCTATAGGCGACCACCAACTGGGCGGAACACGATTCCGAGTAACTTGGGTGATTGCCTTCACGGTCGATCGCGCCGACCGTGATGCTGTAGATACTGTTGGTATAGCCATCAAAATTGCAGTTGTCATCGAAGGAAGCTCCGTTTCCGGCTGCGAACACGAAAATAGAGCCCTTGCCCCCGCGACCTTTCTGGATTCCGTTCACCATGGCACGCTTGATCAAGATCCCCGGAGCTTCCATGGTCGCACCATCATCAGGAGGTCCCCAGGAACACGAGTAGATGTCGTTCTGCTGATAAGCGTAGTTAATGGCCGCCGCCTCGTCGGAGTCGTCAATGGGCTCCGACAAGATGCGAATACCAGCAATTCGACTGTCGTAGGCCACACCCAATCCACAGACATCGTTGCGCGCCGCTGCAATCTCGCCTGCGCACCGGGTACCATGCTTATCATCGCTCCGGCGAGGTCGTGGCTCCGGGCCTTTATTGTTAAAATCGAAAGAACCTTCGGCGAAATAGTTCGGTTTCAGGTCATTGCTGTACATATCGAGTCCATCATCGACCACCGCCGTGGTCACCCCGTTTCCCGTGACTCCGTCCAACCAGACCCCTGTGACGTTCAGATCGTGACCGAGTTGGACGGTGTTGTACAGGTGCCACTGTCCGCTGAAGATAGGGTCGGTGATGCCGAGGGTGGCGGCAATTCGCTTCTGTGACTGGGCTGCTGCATTATCTTCGTTCGGGGGTGTAGCGGGGGACCTCGCCAGAGGATCGGTGGGCGGCATGCGTTTTTGGAGTCGCTTGGCTGGCGCGAGTTTCTGGCCGAAGAGGATGCCGCCGACGCTGTCGTCTGGACTCCCGGAGCGACGAGCGAGTTTTCGACGTACACGTACATTGTCTAGGAGCGCATCAAGGTCGGCGCTGCTCTCGCGGGGGATGGAAAAGGTATGGTGGTTCTCGAGTTCTCCGACGGGGCCCTCGTGGCGGGCGCCGAGTTGGTGGGCGACGTCCGCCGGCGACACGGACTCGTCGAGCTGTAGAGCGAAGAAATCGTGGGTTTCGTAGGAGCGACGAGGATGCAGGGAGGCGGTCGCGAGACAGAGAAGGCCAAAGGCGACGACTGCGCTCTGTCCGACACGCATGGTGGGCGAAAACGAAGCCCCGACTCAGGGCGGGCGACGATGCGGACAGCTACAGTGCCATGGACCGAACGACGAACTGGGCGAGACAACGGACGGACGGGAGCGATGGAAGTGGAATCAAGGGAAAGAGCGTCGAATGATCCACGGACGAAAGGAGAGAGGAGTGTAGAGAGATGAGGGAGAATGTCGAGGGAAGAAGGAAGATGTCGCTGAGAGGAGCACGAGCAGAAGAGGCGAGTTGGTCTTGAAAAGGTTACGCACGGGACCGCCTGGTTGGGTTGCGCAACGTCGATCCCCCTTCTCTTTCACGCAAACCCTATTCCCGGATCTTATTCACGGCCGTTCAGGGAAACCACCTGGACCATCCTCGATCTATATATCCGATCTCATGGGCGCGACAAAGAAGCTCCTCCCATTGCTCGTCCCAGAAAACAACATGGTGGTGAGCTCCACCTCGTCTGCAGCCGGTCGTGCTCTGGCGATCGACAGCCGCAATACGAAGTTACGAACTACTGTTGCGCAGGCTCAGGTTTCTACTTGAGGACTGCCTCGTCTCGGTCGTGCCGACGATGCATTTCTACACACTCGTACTCCGTCCCCCCAAGGATCTTCTTCAGAGAGTGAGACTGGTCAGAATGTGGGGGATCGCTCGACCTCCGTCGCAAGCAACGCCAGTCACACGTGTTGGACACTGCTGACAGCGACCGTTCAGGAACCACTGATGACGGGAAGGATCAGGTTCATTTGAAATACGCTGGAAAATATCGACCGTTGAAGTCTGAATGGTCATCATTGCTCCTGGGAAGGTTGGGTCCTGGTCACTAGATACATCATGCTTGGCCGACCGACAAACCGGTCAAGCAGGTTATTAATACCGTGCAATTGCCACGGGAACTATCGAAAGCTTCTCAAAATTGCCATGGAGTGATGCATCAAATAATCTTCACGATCGTCCGAGGGGAATGACAGGTCCAGACAGAGAGAGAGAGAGAGAGAGAGAGAGAGAAGGGGAAGACTACCAAGCGGACCATCGGTATCAGCATCAGCCCAAATCTTGAGTGAGACCAGACCACCCTCGAGGCAGTGACTTGGCCCTCGACACTAGCAAAGGAGGTGGCCACTGCATCGGTGGTGCCTGGTGGCGATAAATCAGATCGCAGGGAAAAGAAAGGCTGGGCTGCCAGCCACCGGCTTAATCTTAGCCTGACGACAACAAACCGCCGTCGCCCCGATATATTCTTCTTCCTCTTCGTTTTCTTTGACATCACCCATTCCTCGCTTCTTCCCAGGAATTCTCCTATCGCCTCCAATTTACCCCATCTTCGGTGCCTGGTGCCTGTCGCAACTGTCGACCATCCTCGGGATCCGCTCAATATACATCACCTCCGCACCTTCGATCGCCCCACACTACGTAGCAGTGTGAGATCCCATCCATCAACCAGAGTGCCTGGACTCGGTCTATCCTCATTATGCGATCGCGTTGAGCAATCGCATCACACGCTCCTTTTTCCCCCCTTCAGTTGGGAATCCACCGTTGGTCGCATTTGGCGATGGTGAGGAGAAACCGACCACATCCTCTGTTCCATCCCGATCATTCAACAAACTATTGTCAACGAAGTTACGAAGCAACGAAGTACATAGTTACGTATCACGACCCCGTGGCGTCTAATTCGAAATATCTCGTTTCCTACTTTGATCTCGATTCTAGCTGTTTCCACCTCTGCACGCTATCCATCCCCAGTAACACTAACACCAGCCTCCAGAATTCATACGACACACACCCTAGCCCACTGCTGTACATAATCGACCACCTGAAGATACCCAAATACCCTATACGGCCTTTTACCACAATCCTACTCCGCCATGGCGACCACCAGTGGTGAACCCCCGCTCTCCCAGTCCCCCGCCAATGGCATCTCCCAACCGTCGCACAAACATCGACAACCGTATAACATGAATGACGGTGGGTATGTCTCCAAAGCATCTCAGCCTGCTCGAAACCGCTCAGTGTCCTATCGACATGGTCCCCCATCCACCACACAAGGTCATGAATCGTCCCTCTCCTTCTCTGCGAGAGCAAAAGATCTGCCGCCCGATGCAGGTTTATACGGCATGGACAAGCCCTTTTCTCCCGAACCACCCACCCCTCAGGCCGAGGAATACACAGCAAATCAAATTCCCGCGCAGAAGATTTCTTCTCCGAAAGACTTTCAACAGCAGCCGCTCAGCCGCTCGAATACGACGCGCTCTACCTCCGACCAACGGCATGACTGGGCCTCGGACCGATCGCCCCTTCAAAAACTCGAAGTGACCCTCAGTGGAATCAGCAAAGAAGAGAAGCGGGCGCGCGTCCTTGAGGCCGAGATGAAGTTGAAAGAGCGCATGGCGCGAGAGAAACGCGAAAGGGAAGCCCGCTCAACGGCACCAGCTCAATCAGCCCACGCTCAAGACCAGCAGGCACGCATTCCTCACGAACAGACCACCAGAGCACCCCCTAATGTCGCACAGGAGATGGAGAAGAGTATCTCCGAAAAGCCTGCAAGGACTCAACATCGAGCGCCATCCATTCAACAAGTTCCAACTGGAGCTCCCAAGGGCAGTCGCCCGAGCGTCCAGACGATGAAGACGGGTAGCGTTCCCAGACGATCGGTATCGGTCAATCACGGAGCTGGTGATGCCCTGAATGCGGAAGAACGTCCATTAGAAGCCCTCGTTGGGAGGAATATGCCTCCGGCACAAGAGATGCCGGGTCCTGCCACCCAGGACAGGTCAATATCGCAAGATGTTGGAAGGAAGGTGCTCCCTCAAACCGCTTTTATGGCCGCGGATCAAACCCCCGACGCCCCGACGCTCAATCAGGACACAAGTCCCGACAATCATCAAGCAGACGTTCCCATGCAGCCCTCAACCAATATCGGTGTGCCTTTCCCCCAGCCCACAAAGCCGAAGAAGCCGGCCGTGTCGTTCAATGTGCCGCCACCTACTCCGCCACCTATGTCGGAGTGGAGGACTGCGCCGATAGCTAGACTGGGAGCTTCAGAGTTCGAGTTCCAGGCTATCGATGTGGATCGTAGTAAGGCTTGGTGGGAAGGTGGATCACGCAATGATCGGCGACGAAGCAGAGCCCTTCCTAACAGCTACCAGAAACCCCCTGCCCAGAAGGCATCAGGTAAGCATCATCCCATGGGCTACGAGCTACAAGGGTGCAAGAGAATGTTACTGATACAGGTCTGTATGTAGAAAGCAAGCGTTTTCAGCCACAAATCTTCCTCAAATGTGGTCCGTTGCTACGGTATGCCGGGATGAAAAGGGTGCGCATCGACGGGCCTCATGGACCATTTGACAAGGAGACCTGGAGGGGGAGCATACTGGTGGTGACGAAAGACTCACGCTCGACATATGAGCCGGCACCGACTTTGAGATTGTTTTCTCAGCCCATGGATCTACTGCCCCCTCCTCCAGCTGAGCTCAGTGGGGAAGACGCTCAGCTCGCCCCAGAGTATATCGACCCGACAGCTGGGCTGATGAAGCTCGGTCGAGATGGTCGCCCCCTCTACGTCAAGCCCGTCGAGCACACCGAAGAAGAACTGGACTTGTCGTTTGTCGAGAATGATGACGGCATCTATGAGATGTCTCCTAGCATCGTCGACTACGGCAGTGAGGGATCGAGGCAGCCCATTCCGGCGAATCGAATCCATCCAGTTGATGGGGAGGCAGCAACTGTCTACAAGGAGATCTCTGGCGCTCGTCTATACGCCGATCCTGGAAGGGATGTCACCTTCTGGCGCTTCAATATTGAGGTGGAACTAGGCCATAAGCAGCAGCGTATCGCGTACCGTATCAATCAGGGCCCCGCTCTTGGGTTCTGGGTCCCAGCACGAGGACAATCGATGAACATCATGTTCCACACGTGCAATGGCTTCAGTCCAGGCGTGGACACCAATAAATTCTGCGGACCGGACCCTCTGTGGCGAGACATCCTCAATGAGCACCAGACTCGCCCGTTCCATGTGATGTTGGGAGGGGGTGACCAGATCTTTAATGACAGTATCACTGCTGAGTCAATCCACTTCCAGGAATGGATGCGAATCAAGAACAATCACGAACGATATGACGCTCCGTTCACCGCTGAGTTCAAAGGGGAGCTAGAGTCGCGGTTCTTGGAGCATTATTCATCGTGGTTCTCGCAAGGACTGTTCTCACTAGCCAACTCTCAGATTCCTATGGTCAATATCTGGAATGACCACGAGATTCTAGAAGGGTTTGGCTCATACTCGGATGAATTTATGGGTACTCCCGTCATGTGCGGTTTGGGCGATGTTGCGTTCAAATACTATCTGCTTTTCCAGCACCATAGTGTTCCCGAGGAAACGGAACTTGAAGAGCCCAGTTGGCTACTTGGCGCACAGCCGGGACCGTATATCAACCAAAGGAGTCGGAATCTCTTCATGTCGTTAGGTGATGGCGTCGCCCTGCTCGGACTGGATTGTCGGACTGAACGAATGGTGAGTCAGCCTTTCGAGCACCACGATGTTATGCCCATGCTAATAGGCCGATAGAGCGATGAAATTCTTAGCGAACAGACGTGTGATCTCATTTGGGATCGATGTCACCGGGAAATCGTCCGTGGCGAAACCAAGCATCTGATTGTCCTCCTAAGCATTCCCTTAGCCTATCCTCGCGTGGTTCGTGAAAACCCTGGACCCTCAGCAGATATAGGAGGGCAACTACTTACCGTGCACAGGCAATGGTCAAGAATATCCTGAACAGCAGGAAATCATTGGGCAAGGCCGGACTGTTTGGCAGCCTTGTGAATAAGACTGGCGGCAAGGTTGAGATCTATGATGATCACTGGACAGCTAAACACCACAAATCGGAGCGGACGTATCTGATCGAAGACTTACAAGATTTGGCCGCCGACAAGTCCGTGCGAGTCACGATATTGAGGTAAGACCTATGCTCTCCTGCCAGGCCATTGCTGTAGGAGCCAAGCCTTTTCTAACCATTAGTTGTCACAGTGGAGATGTGCACCTCGCCGCGATTGGGGAATTCTACTCAAACTCCAAGCTGAACATCCCTAAGGATAAGGATTACCGATACATGCCCAACGTCATTGCCTCGGGTATCGCCGACATGCCGGAGACCGAAATGATCTCGGATACGCTTAACCGGCGCAACCATGTGCACCATCTGGACACAAATACGGATGAGGACATGATTCCGATCTTTACTCATGATGTGAATAATAAACCACGTCATAACAAACGGCTACTGCCTCGTCGGAACTGGTGTTCGATCCGCGAGTATCAGCCTGGTATGTTTTCTTCCATCTCCGAACTTGCTGTCCAGGAGTTGATGTCTAATCAACTGTAGGATCCACTCCTGCTGGCACCCCAGAGACCGAATCTCCACCAACCCCTGCTGAGGAGCCTCGACCAGGGAAACTGCAGCGAACCCTCTCCCTGACACGCGGGGACCGACCTCAGAATAGCAGCGAAGGCAATCGTAGCCGGGGTCTCTTCCGCCGGTTCTCTCTCCGAGGCAATGCGCCACCCACTAAAGACGTTAATCTTCACAGCCAGGCACCGCAACGACGCATGAGTATGGACGGACCATTCCCACCCAGGGAAACGGAGGACAGTTACTTCCCATCATCGCAATCTGCAGAGTTCCGGCCTGGGCCCTTCCACCGAAGGCCAACCAACCTGAGTCTGAAGGCATCGAAACAAAAGACGCGGAAGAGGGGCGACAATGGTGTGGGTGACTTTGTGGATCTGGAAGGTGGGCTGGCAATTACACTGAACTTGGAGCTCAGCCCCAAGGATCCTGCGGGGATTACAACGCCGTATAAGCTTTTAGTGCCCATGTTGCGGTACGACGGAACGGAATATGACCCGCCGGCTAGTCCTGTTGCCAAGGGATGGCGCAAGTGGCTGGGGGTCAAGAAAGGAAGGGATCGCAGGACAGAGAGGCAGGGAGTTGAGGGGAATATCGACGATGAGGAGGAGATGAGTGGGGAGGAGTCAGAAACGCGGTAGCGGCTTGTATTGATTTATGTATATACCTCTAGTTGGGAGAAATCGGGTGTCTGGCAGTGTCCTTGCCTTTGACAACATCGCGGGCAGCCCGTGTTCGTCACCACTCTTTTGCTAAGGGAGGGTAACACTCCAGGGTAGACTTGGTATCTATTAGGATACCTTGATATTCCAGATTACCTGTCTGTTGCATTTGCGTCTCCAATCGGACTTTGTAAGCAGGGACCGGGATAAGAAAGAGGGTTACCTAGACCTGACCCTTCTACCAAGGTAGTATTCTTCAGGGGTTGGACTGGATTTTGAAATGGAGGATAGGTGGTTATATAGTTTCGGCTCTGGGAGTATGAAGGATTGCATCATGCGATTGAAGAGAATTAGGCGCCATTGATTCTTTCCCGTGTAATGGAATTCGAGGTTCCGGTCCAGTCGAGTCCCTGAGATGGTGGCCTGTTGGGGGGGTATATCCAATATAAGAGGGCAGGAACTCGGCTGTCTAGGCAGATGTGTAGATTGTTGTAAGACGATTCGATTAGATGGCACGCGATCCCGAACCGGGAATATGACATCTGATTAGTAGTTATGGGGGACGAGTAGCGTCATTATCTGCTAGTTGTGGGTGTCCAGTTGATGCTATCGAATCACCTATACTGTGTAGACATGGGAGGCAGGCAGAGCGGACGAGAGGTGTCCATCCAGTATTCCCTCGTAGGAGCATCGAGAGGAACACTCTGGTTAAGGTCACCTCCAGACTCAGAACATCATGGTCACATCACGGTGACACGAGGTATCCTTACCAGGAGAACGGAGCGGCCGGGACTTCTGCTCGTGCATTGGTAGTACATACACCCTGTCAACATCCCGATGGGACTCAAGTCGGATGACTACCCGATACCCGAGCATCCCACAAGGATGATGGGTTCCAGAACTCATGCAGAAGTACGGTTGTCGGTCACCCAGACCCAGTGAGTGGAAAGTGACGGTAGGGAGAAGCCGAGCCGATCTTATCTCGGGTAGCCCACCCGATCCCTGTCGATACCTTACTTTATTCTGTCTGCATCGCTGGGAGGCCAGACTTCGTATCCTGTCTTCTGATCTCCGCCACCAACGGACAAAAACACGTCGGTTTTGCGGGAGGACTCGTCGGGATTGGTCATGCGTATACTTTTTATCAGCAGAGGGACTTGGGTACAGTGACACGGCGTGCGGCCACTTGCAGAGGAGTAGATAATGGAAACTCTGAAAGGCATCCACGTAGCCTGTACATACCGACAGAGGTAAGGAAAAGTGGCAGTAAGAATGATAACAGCCATGAGAGGAACTAATCTGTCCGTGCAAAACAATTATAGAATTTCCAATCTAGATACATGAGAGACTTCGCTAATAGGCCGACAGAGAAGGAGAAACACAGATAAAGGCAGAGAATAAAAAATATCACCAAGCCAACACCTCCTTCTGAGCCCCACAGGCAAGACTCGCGCAAAGGTTCTCATCCGCCTCGCTCACTTGCGCATTGGCCGGCAACTTCTGCCGTGCGGGCCAGACTTGCTGTCCCTCGGTCTTCTCCCGTTCAAAGTGCTCTGTGATCACCTCCCGGACGGTCTGTTGGAAGAACAGCGGCGCCTTCTCGAACTTCGGGTGCAGCTGTCCGTTGACGAAAACCCCTCGGTCCAGGTTTTTCTGTGCGTTGTCGCAAAGGACTTTGTCTTCGGCCATGACCCGCGCGTACATCTCGCTGATGAGCTTGAAATCCTCATCGGACGAGTTCTTGTTTCGGTAGATTTCGTAGGCCATGGTCGACTTGTTGGGGCCCTTGGGTAGGAACTTTTGGACCATGATGAAGTGTGACCTGTTTCTGTTAGTCTTTGTTTTTCTTCTTTGGGAATACAGGTCCTTGTGGAAGACAGGGTACGTACGAAACAGACATGGAGGCGTTGGGAAAGTAGTAGGTGCTGGCCACATTCAATCCCTTAGCCAGCTGCTCCGGGGTCGACACACAATGGTGCTGGATATGTCCATCTTTGACATCGCTGTCAAACGATTCAAGGTTGAGGAACGATGGAATGTCGGGGTGCGTCGTAGGACAGTGGTAGCATTCATTGAAGTTGTCCGCCAGGATTTTCCAGTTGTAGTCGCCATCCAGCTGGTAAGTGTGGTCCAGAACGTAGTCGTCAAAGTTGTAAGGAGCGTACCGCTCCTGCTAGTCGACGTCCCGGAAGTGTTCTTCCCATGGGACCTCTGGCACATCCTTCGCATCCATATTGACCCAGATGAAGCCATTGACGTCGATCTTGACATGGATGCGGAAGAGACCATTTTGCGCCTTGTCGAATCCATTCAAGTTCTGATACCCCGGGGCTTTGGCAAGCTTGCCATTGAGTCCGTAAGACCAGCCGTGATACCGGCACGCCAGGATCTTGTGATTTCCTTGGCCCTCTTTCTCAACCACGGGGTATGCCCGGTGTCGGCATACATTGTGGAAGGCGTTGATGTTTCCGTCCCGGTCCCGGGTGATGATGAAGTCAAAGCCGCCGATCTCATACCGGAGCCAGTCGCCCGCGTTCGACAGACGGGAGCGGTGAGTGATGAAGAGCCATCGCCGCGAGAAGATGGCACGGCGTTCCAGCTCGTACATCTCTGAGGAGGTGTACCATGATGCCGGCAAGGCACGTACCGGGGCATTGTTGGAAGGGGTCGGTTCTTTGGCCGCGCATTCGTTGCTGCCAAAGCCAAAGTAATGGAGCATTGAGGTCATTTTGAGGTTATTTCTAGGTGTAAACAGGGACTTGGGTATATGGTAGAGTTGAGTAATTGGAAGGAATCGGAGTCGGTGGGAGCATAGGTGCGCTTTTATGTCCTTGTTACGATACCTCTGATAGCTTCTAATGCGGTCTACTGGATACCTACGATCTCCCTCCTTCCGTGCACCCGATAACCATTTTTGGCAATGAAACCCAGTGCCCTTCCGCCAGGACCAAGGTGAGGACGTGTTGCGTCGCAACCACGGTAGTCGTAGCCGACAAGGTATGATGATCTTTATGGTCATAAAGCTATCACTCTGCGGAAGTGCTGTTCCACAGGGTCTGGGTATGCCCATCGATTACGCTGAGGCGCGGGAAAGTTTTACCCAAAAGGATCGCGTCCATCATGACAGAAGCCGAAGGGGGTGTTCGCGACCTGGAACGTGGTGGCACATGATGTCGCTGGGGATGGAGGATTCTCGGGAAGAGAACCCGATCCCGGCACCTGCCAGTACCCGACGCCCAGTCAGCCGGTTTCGATCGCTTCATATGTCCTGATATCAGACTCCTGCTGAGATGTACACTTCATCTACCCGATCATTGGGTCACACCGGTCGATAGTGGTAACTCCGTCGAGAAAGCTATCGGTGTTTTGGAGAGTAATCACTCCTTGCTATAGACGGCGGTGCGTGAATATGAACGAAAGCAATTTGTTGAATTTATCAGACTCATGCACCTCGCTGTACGCCAAGTTTCATAGCATCAGGGGACCAGTATCTGGAACCAGCCGATCTCCCGTTGAAAGCTGGTCCGATGCGAGAGGATCCTGGGTTGTTTGCTGGCAAAGCCATCGGCGGAGTCACGCGATCCTGCAGATCTCAGCTCGGATCCGACCACAGGTTGTTCTGGAAATAAAAACCACGGAGGACCCTGACATTAGAGTTCGGCAGTCCCTACCTACTTGCTCCTCCAGAATATGGTTTTGGGTGGTTGGGGGGTGGGGCGATCAGCCACCCTGTCTATGTTTGG
>RHLO01000833.1:0-11816 GCA_003719415.1 Aspergillus olivimuriae
TCCCGTCCGCTCAGCCGTACTTAAGCCACACGCCGGCAGGTTAGTAGTTGGGTGGGTGACCACCAGCGAATCCCTGCTGTTGTATGTTTTGAGTTTTGTCTTTTTCTCACTTGGTATCCTTTTTTGCCTCTATGTATAATTTTGAATTTTGCCATCTGATATTCGGGCAGAAATGGTGATAGGGAAGAAGAGTACGGAGTAATCGGACTCAAGCATCCGAATACATGCATGCACGCATTAATTAGTATTCAATTTCCCCGCGTTCAAGCTGCCTCTGCCGACCGCCTGCCCAACTTGGACTCAAAGTGCCCGCCATCCGGAACAAATATTGCCCGTTGGTCCCGCCCGAGAAAACGATCCCCTCCATGCCTGCTAGCCCACCTTCCCATAAATCTTGAGCCTCTCTTACAAGTCATAGATTTTCTAGATCTCGATTGTCGCAATGGATTCGGCAGCACAAGCACGGTTCGATCTGATACGCGATAATCTGGCCGAGGTCTTGAACCCGGAATTGATTGAAAGTATCCTAGCAGAGGGCCGCAATCCTCGTATCTACTGGGGTGAGTCAGTTTGTATACAGAGTCCACGCCACGGGCTAACCGATGTTGGATATCAGGAACCGCGACCACCGGGAGACCTCATGTCGGATATTTTCTTGCTGCCCTGAAAATTGCGCAATTGCTCCGCGCCGATTGCGACGTCGTCGTCCTCCTGGCTGACATCCACGGTTTCCTTGATAACTTGAAGGCGCCGCTGGAGCTGGTGGAGTGTCGCTCTCAGTACTATGAGAAGATCATTACCGCGATTCTCCAGTCAGTCGGTGTACCTACCGAGAAGCTTGAGTTCGTCCTTGGCAGCTCCTACCAAAAAAGCCCTGAATATGTCATGGATGTGTACCGCATGGCGAGTTTGGTGTCCGAGTCGGACGCTAAGAAGGCTGGCGCGGAGGTCGTCAAGCAGACGGAAAATGCCCCATTAAGTGGCCTCTTGTATCCGGTGCTGCAAGTGCTCGACGAGGAACATCTCAAGGTCGATTGCCAGCTGGGAGGTATGGACCAGAGGAAACTCTTTGCTGCTGCCACGGAGTGGCTGCCACGTCTTGGCTATCGAAAGGTGTGCTCCCCATGAACCCCTCCGGACGAGAACTACTCAAAGGCTGATAACTCCCATCTAGCGCGCACATCTTATCAACCCCATGATCAGCGGACTCAAGGGCGCCAAGATGAGTTCCAGTGTCGAAGGTAAAATTGACCCGAGCCTATCCTACTGCGTCAATGGTCACTATTCATACTAATCTGGATGCAGACAGCAAAATTGATCTTCTTGACTCCCCAGAAAGCATTTCCAAAAAGATTCGCAAAGCAGAGGCAGCACCCCAGGTTGTTGAAGACAATGGAGTTATCGCCCTAGTTCAATATGTTCTCCTGCCCGCAGCCGAACTTAGAGGCCGCAAGGAGTTCCGAGTTGAACGAAGGGATCAAGAGCCTTTGATCTACACCGATATCAAACAAGTGGAGGAAGATTACAAGAAGGATATTGTATGTTCCATGTTTCTGTATCCTTGTTTGGACGATGGCTAACCTATATCTTTTGCAGTTGACGCCACAACTACTTAAGCCTGCTGTTGCTGAGGGCCTTGTCAGCCTTATGGCTCCGATCCAGGCAGCCTACCAGGCCTCTCCCGAATGGCAGGAGATCACCTTGAAAGCCTACCCGCCCCCAGTTGTGGAGAAGAAGCAGAAGAAGGTCAAGAACAAGGGAACGCGCTTCCCCGGGGCCATCGCCGATCAGAACAAAGCGCAAAGTCAGGAATCTGCACAGTAGAGGCTTCGAGTATGGTTTTACGTATTACTGCATCAGACCATATACCGTTCTTTCAGAGACTTAGCGATAGAACACTTTTCAATGATTTAGGACATGTGTTGATTGAGAAATGAATTTGAGCACCTGTGGCATTCCTGCATGCTTCAAATGCAACATCCACCTTAGAGGAAACAAGAGGATACCCGCCGCCGATGTAAACGCCGGATGCAAAGTAGTACACCTACTTAGTCTTATCGTAGCCAGCATGTTCCCCCCATATGCTGTATTAGTATCCCAGCCTGCCTTTCTGGATATAAGGGCCTCTTCTCACTATTCTTCCCCTCCTGACCTCCTAATTGTTTTTTCGTACAACTATCCTTTATATTTTCTACCTACCGAATATGAATATCATCTTAATGACTCTAATTCAAGCGCCGACTTTACCTCCATCCTCTTCTAGCCTCTAGATCTCTCTGTGAGACAGATACTCTATTCTATGAGCTAATAGCCACAGGTGTCCTGCGTGTTATAGGGCGTCATTTAGATATTTTGGACTGCAACGAATTAGAAGTTTCGGACTACGGATATTCGCAACTTTCAGTGCGACAAATCGTAAACAGAAGAGCGAGGGGATGGAGAGGGGGTCCATAGTGAATAGACCAATTTATTCTTGGAGATACAGTTCGCTTATCTAGGATCTATCATCCGTCTTTACTTCATCCTTCACCTGGGATAAGATTATTAGCATCTCCCGGAGTTGATTGGGTTCCATATTCTTCAGCCGTTCTGCTTCAAAACGCTTTAAAGAAACATAGTCTTGGAGAAGTCTGCTTTACACGAGAGTTTCTAGATCCTGGATTCCTTCACTCAGCACATCGAGGCTTCAGTCAACGAGCTTAGAAGCCGAGGCGTTGGATATCGATCCGAAGCAGGTGATGGACCTCTTCGACAGCACCTACAGTTATAACTTGAAGGTGACTCACAAGCCACCACCGGAGCCCCAGCAGAGAGCGGAGGAGCAAGATCAGAGGCAGGCACCAGAGCATGGATACCAGGCACTGGGGGCACACAAGGACGGCTCATTCCTGACTTACCTGATCCAGGGCTCTACAAATGGGGGCTTGGAGGTCCAGAACAAACAGGGCCAGTGGATTGCGGTACCTCCGCTGCCAGGTCAAATGGTCATCGACGTGGGACGCCTGCTAGAGCTGGCAAGCGCCGTAGTCTGCATGGCTGCCACACACAGAGTCAGTCTAACGCCGGCAAACGTTTTGGATGCAGAAGGGTCCCCTCTGGGCCCGCGTATGTCGGTTGTATACGGACAATTTGTGCGTTTCAGCCTGCGCTGTGCTGACATTTCGTTCCACATCCTGGACCATGTTCAACGGCTCGTTTTGCGTGAGGAAGTGGTTACCGACGCCGAGATCTACTTCGAGCAGCTGTTTAACCAGGGGGTTGGCAATGCCTACTTCACCAACCGCATGACGAGTCACCAGGACGTGGCCCAGCGCTGGTGGCCCGATTCCTTGCCCCAGGCGCTGCAGGGGCAGCAGGAGTCAATGAAACTGCACTGTAGGAAGGGCGCCGGATTGGCACAGGCGCAATAGAACTGTGGTATCACCCAATATGGATCAATCTTACTGGTATAGACGCGAGATGATGGATGAACGATGAAGAGAGAGAATGTAGTTTTAGCGCGTCCTAAAAATAAAACTGATCGCCGTCCACACCGCCCAATTCCCCGCTTGTTTTCTGCCTCCACAAGCACGTCAACATGTTGCATCTACCTACTCTTCCTTATTTTTCTCAGTATGGCCCCCCACGAAGGATTAGTGCACCCTCAAGAGTATGACATCAAGGATAGCAATGTGGAGCTGATTGGATCCGATCTGGATCACCGCGTCAAACATAACTCTGCTTCTACCGAGCCAGCCTGGAATAATGGCAGAGTCGGTCAGGAGCATGGCCTGTTCATATGGCGAATCGAAAACTTTGAAGTCGTGCCTTGGCCGATAGAGCGGACAGGGGAATTCTACGATGGGGACAGCTACATCGTGTTGCACTCTTACAAGATCGGGGATGACAAGCTGGGTCACGACATTTTCTTCTGGCTAGGAAGCAAAACCACCCAGGACGAAGCTGGAACCGCTGCGTACAAGACGGTGGAACTGGATGAGTTCTTACAGGGAGCCGCAACCCAACATCGTGAAACTCAGCAATCCCCTTCGGATGAATTCCTGTCACTGTTCCGCAAGTTCTCTATCCGGTCTGGAGGGGTGCGCTCAGGATTCACACATGTTGAACCAGAGGCCCCCAAGGAAGTGCTCACATTGCTCCGCATTTTCAAGCATCCAAGAGCTGGCCGTCTCATTATTGTGCACGAAGTCGAGCCCAAATGGGAGAGTCTCGCTGAAGATGATGTCTTTGTCCTGGACAAGGGCGATAAGATCTGGGTATGGCAGGGCAAAAACTGTAGTCCCATGGAGAAGGCCAAAGCAGCTCAAGTTGTGAACGATATGACACTTGCCAAACACATCGATGTGGAAGTCCTCTCGCAGGTTGAATCGCGATCCAGGGTCATTGTGGACCTCCTGGGAGGCCAGCAGGCTAGCCCATCTACCTTCCAGGCCCCAAGGCCGGGTCGCTTTTCCAAGGCCAGCGTCAATAATGACCACGACCGGCCACGCAAACTGTTCCGACTCAGTGATGCGTCGGGCACCTTATCCTTGAGTCTTGTCAAGGAAGGACAGCGAATCCATACGTCTGATCTTGATGGCAACGATGTGTTCCTCTATGATGCCGGAAATACACTCTGGGTCTGGCAGGGCTCAGGCGCCAGCGAAAGAGAGAAAGCTTTATGGCTCAGAGTGGCTCAGCATTATATTCGCCAACTTCAGGAGTTCATTGCCGAAGCATACCTGTTACCCATCGCCAAGGTCGTGGAGGGGTATGAAGGTCCCGCATTCTTGAAGGCACTCGAGGCATAGGCAGAGAAATGAGGTTTTGACAATACTGCAGGAAGACAGAATGCATAGGATTTGTCCAATAGCATCGATTGGTCCGGCCCAGTGATGATCTTGATGGCATTTTTGTTTTTGGGTGCAACACTAGAAAATTGTCTTTTCGCTGACGTGCGATTGAACCTCCACAAGATTTGCTTGGTGAGGCGGTGTGAGGCGGGTTCTTCAGATCAGGGCTGAGGTCATTGAGGATTTTGAGATTGATGCTCTCGGCAATGATTGAATCAGGCTTATTGTATACAGCTTGTCGTTGCAAAGTATCACATGTTGTTATCGCCGGTCTATCGGCGATGCACTTGGGGAATCAACAGGCGCTGGCTTCGCTTCTGCTATATTCTCATGTCATCTCCCTGGCAGAAACTGTTTCCGATACTCATGCCTCCAACTCTCTACATCCTTGACCGCTTAATTCCTGGGGTGGCAGGTGTTCATTCGTAACCTTCGGGTTGTACGACTCTCTAGAAATTTCCGCGACTGGGGTTTCGACCCTTTTGGAGCGTTTTCTCCGACGGTAAATAATCCATACCAACAAGGCTATCAGAATCAGAGCAGCGCCTGAGCCAACTCCGATTCCTGCGGCTGCGCCAGGCCCTATCCTGGAGCCATCAGTTGTATCTGTCTGGGGTGTCTGATCTGTCTTTGAGGATTCCGTGGAAGGCGACACCGTTGTTAGGGAACTTGTTGCAGTCTGTCATATCATATACACTATATCAGCGACGGTTTGAGTCGGACGCAGTCCGACAGAAGAGGCAACTGACCGGTGTCGTATAGACCACTCCCAGTGCAAAGAGATGCCTATTCGTTAACTGAGAGACATCCTCAAAGGTGAGCGTGCTCCTGGCGAAATCGGTCCTGGTGACTCTGATCATTCGCGTGGTATCAAACTGCGATACACAGGGAAACGTTGAGCCGTGGGGCTTCACATGGGTCACGCAAGAAAATGAGGATGTGCTAGGGTGGCAAAGCCGGTGTCAGCCATATCGCTTGCCCGTGAAGCTATCCTGATCCCCAGATCTTCGGCATAGGACTCACATTGGGCAACACGTTACTGGAAGTGTTGCATTGCCCGTCGCTGATGGGCACGCAGGAGTGAAATCTCGGGGACACTGGGTTCCTTCGTACATCGTGGCCCAAGTGGAAGGGAAGCAATGGTCCGCCTTGTCGGTTTGCGACGGGCCTCCCAGCACCGTGCGCACGTCCTCAGCATTGTGAAAATCCCAGATCCAAAAATCATCCCTCACCCGACAGCCAAACCCCGTCGGAGACCATTGGGCGGGAAGAACGGGAATTGGTGCTTCTGTGGTGGTCATTGCTGTGTCGTGGGGTCCGGTAGGATGTTGTCCTGAGGAGGGAGTCTGCACGAGTTAATCAAGTGCGGAGGGGAAGTGGCTGGATGGACGGAATGGAGATGGCGGTGCATATGCAGGCAAGGGGCCAAACTGTGTCCTGCTGTCCTTCCCCGCTCACCACGCATTGTGATGGTTTGTCCATTCATATCGGCGGTCATTCCAGTCGATCGCAATTTGGAGATTCTCACATCCACCGAGTCGCCTCAGGATCAATCATCACAGTCATACTCAGCTTTTGAATGTTAGTACGGAGTACAGTCGGGTCAATCAGGAGGGACATATTAAGATACCTTGTTCGACGTATATTGATCGACGCAACCCCAGAAACCTGATTTTCCAGCCCAAGGATCGGCTTCCATGGCGCCCAGTGATTCGGAGACAATTTACTATAGCAAGAAGAGGATAGTTTAGAGTATCTGGAGGTTCCGGCAGACGCTGAGACTATAGACTTGAATAGAAAAAGTCCCTCTATGATTGAGGGACGGTCTGTGTTCTGGTTGACAAGGGAGTTTGTCGGATACGAAACCTGCAAACACTGCCCCAAATTGAACCCAACTATTGGATCCGTTCATCCTAGCATCTACCTTCGACATCCTTACGATTCACTTGTATCTTACCGCCACATTAGAACAAAAGACTGAGGTTGATCTTACTAGTAGGGTTTGATTGAGACAAAATAAAGTAACAATTGATTTGAACTCACGCTTCAGAATTTATCCATACAACTCATTTTTGTTGATCGATTCAAGCTTGCTTCCTGGCGCATCCTCTCCATTCACCATAACGATCTCCAGTTTTCTACCCCCTGAGCCAAGATCTCTTTGCATCACTCGGACCCCATTTTTGTAGGTGCTGACTCAAGAAATGCCAGCTTCAGTATTGGTCATATTCTCGGAAGGCCAAGAATTCCATACGAGCGCTGCTATCTCCGGTGCTGTCCCCCAACTACCAGAGGACACTCCAGTAATCATAGTATAAGCAATATGCGTCACAATGAGTGATATGTAGATGGCAAAGACAGCCATCCAAGTTTTTGGAGGATACCGGTGGAGCTGTATGCATAGCCGTTCGTGAAAGCTTCCATGACCAGTTCGGTTGACTGCTCTCTCACTTGAGGCGATATATTGAAAGCGTTACCTCCTTTCCCCATTCTACCTTTCGCAGGCATAATATTATAAGCCCCTTCCCCACCAGTCCACAGATTCGAGGGATCAGGTGATCCTCTGAGCTCCATTAGCTCCATTATCATACTGTAGTTGTACGAAGCCCTGCCAATGCCGTTTGCTATCAACGTCGTAAAGATGTTCTCAACGATGATCTCTTTGAAATGTGACTCGGAAGGTGTAGGACTGTCGAAGATACCGGCTTTGGAGGCAACTGGAGATAGAATAGCTGCCAGCTTCTCCATATCCTGTCCGGATAATCCACTAAGTTCACCACCAATGTAGTAGCCTTGTCCATTCAATACCAATAAACTCAGGGAGGCGCCTACTGGAATGAGGTGAATGGCAGATCACATCAAAGCAATACTCCTATTCCGGCTCATGAAAACCTTTTCCTTTTCATCATCCCCAGTGTAAAATAGTTCTGAGACGAGACTGTTCAGGAAAGCAACACCAGTGTTGGCAAATAAGGCTTTCGAGTGATCAGTGAGCTTGACAAATGATTTTCTAACTCCCAGCTTCTCAAACTCAGTGGATGGCGAGTTCTGCATAATCGAACAAAGAGACTTCCAGCAGGTCCTAATCGTATCGACATAGCTGTGTAAACGATGCCGCACATAGTGGGTATATCTGGGTGGGGGGCTTTCTTGTCCGCTTTTCTCGTAAACGGCTTTATCAAGACTATGAAGGCAGTAGTAGTATGTAATGTTGGAGCTGCCTTATCGTTAACATGAGATCTAGACATCGCATAGTCAAATCGATAGTTACCGGGTCACACTGCTTTTGGGTGTCGATCCTTGTTCCAAACCAACATCGTACAGTCTTTCTAGAGTGTTGTCATTGCCGTTTGCGGCTTGCCATAGCCCTGTCGCTGTTGTGGAGTGGCCTGGAAAAACTCCAGAGGAACATTTAACAGAAACAAATGTTGGTAAATAATGATCTTGCTTAGCCCTGGAAGGCGTATAAAGACTTCTTTTGAACTTGCAGTAAAGCTAACATCGATGTGAGCCATGTGCATTGGTGCCAGCAGAGAGTGATGTTTCAGGCAGGCGGGATGCTTATAAGTCTGATTCTCGTAAGGCTCCATGGTTTTTTAAGCGCCACCGAGACGAATTTCAGCAGACGTGCCAATAATGATCTCTGCGAAGGAAGGCGCTTAACAAGGCTGTACTCCGTGAGTACTGCTTGGCCGATGCCGTCCCGTCCTGAGGTATCGCGTTCAAGCAGATATTCATCAGCTACTGCAATACGCGAGAGTTACAGCTGGCCAGTTTGGTTTATCGCAATTTCTCTTAGTGGATTGTTGGTAATGCAGGTGGGTGGCTTGTTGTATACAATTGGCAGGACAACAAGGGAAGACTGACTTTCCGGCCCGACATCTCCGCCGCCGCCAAGTCACGACGTCGTAACCTGTCGCGCCAGACATCGGAAGGGTTGTCAACTCCTATAACTAAGCGATAATGGATCGTTTTGAGCCTATTTGTTAAGTATCTTTATTCCGAACATATGTCTGTGTACATATCGACTTGTTTTGGCCATTATATCCCCCCATGATCTCGTCTACCGTCAAGGGTTATCTCGTCATTCCCCGACTGCTTCGTCGCCGTCTCATCCAGTTTTTCGCATTAGCTATCCTGTTATGGAGTACTGCTGAAGTACTCTATGTTCATCGACGACTTATCGAGGCTGACTCCAAGGGCCCAACGGTACCAGCGAGTCACGAACGAATTTACATCGCCAGTATCCATTGGAATAACGAGGCCGTCCTTCGAAACTATTGGAACGATGCGGTGCTTGAGTTAGTGAAAGCGTTGGGGCCGACCAATACCTACTTAAGTGTCTTTGAAAGTGGAAGTTGGGACAGAACGAAGGATGCGCTTCGTGACCTGGATCTCAAGCTCGGCCGTATTGGCGCTTCAAGGAATATCACTGTTTCCGGCACCACACATAAGGATGAGATCTCAGCGACACCGGCTGAGACTGGCTGGATAGAGACCTCCAGGGGCCGAAAAGAGCTTCGGCGTATACCATATCTCGCTCGACTGCGAAATCTGTCCTTACAGCCACTATATGATCTTATGCATGAAGGGGCCACGTTTGACCGGATCCTTTTCTTAAACGACGTGGTGTTCTCAGTAAGAGACAAGCCTTGAAATACCTACCCATATTCAGATTGCTGATTTTTTTCCCCCCCCTGCAGACCGACGACGTTATGACCTTGTTGTCCACGAATAATGGAGAATATGCGGCCGCCTGCTCTATGGATTTTTCGAAACCGCCCAATTATTACGATACATTTGCACTGCGAGACTCGGAAGGGCATGAATCTCTGATGCAGACCTGGCCTTTCTTTCGATCTTCCGAGTCTCGGAAGGCAATGAGGGCTTTTTCTCCGGTACCTGTGGCAAGTTGTTGGAACGGCATGGGTAAGTGAACTGGAATTGCCTTTCGGTACCACCGCAAATTGGACTCTACTCCAGGGCAAAGCTACTTCCATGCATTCCATGCTAACAATATATTGCATCATAGTGGCTATGCCTGCCAAACCGTTCATGGCTAATCCACCGCTTCAATTCCGCGGCGTGTCCGATAGTCTTGCCGAATCTCATGTGGAGGGCTCTGAATGCTGCTTAATCCATGCAGACAACCCCTTGTCGAAGGAAAAGGGTGTGTTCCTCAATCCAAAGGTTCGTGTGGGTTATAATGGACCGGCGTATTCAGCTGTTCATCCGGCGCTCGAATGGTTGTCATCCTGGCGAATCCTGTGGTCTCTGTGGGAGAGCCGGGTTCGACGGGTTTTTACAACCCCCATGTTCAAAGAGTGGACTATCCATCGAAGGGTTTCTGCATGGGCGAGACAGGATGAGAGGAATCAAGAGCCGGGGGAGTTCTGTTTGATTAATGAAATGCAGGTGCTCATCGCGAATGGGTGGGCTCATGTCTGACCTCATAATGAGAGTGGGAATTAAGTTATGAAATTATGAATTACTTAAAGCCTCATTCCGCCGTGTAGAATCATTGTCTTCCGTGTACAGTGTCTACTGTCATAGAGAAGGATTATCGAGGCAGGTTATGTGATGCCTGAGGCTACCCACCGGGCTTACCCCGCCGAACACAAACGTGCGGCTCTTATCGATTATCACCAGAATTCTTGACTCTCAACGTACATCTTCTCTTGCTTCCATCTCCTCCACTCAATTGCTCCCCCGCCACAATGACCGACACCATCGCTGTCACCAACACCGATCTCAAGGGTGCCCTCCCGCTCATCGCCCGAGGCAAGGTCCGCGACCTGTACGAAGTCGACGACAAGACCCTCCTCTTCATCGCGACGGACCGTATTTCCGCCTACGATGTGATCATGGCAAACGTACTTCCCCCCCGCTCCTCCATTTTCAAACCACCGCACACCCGGAAACTCATGGCTAACATACACTTTCTCGGGAATAAACCAGGGTATCCCCAACAAGGGTGTCCTCCTCACTCTCTGCACGCAGAAATGGTTCCAGATTCTCTCCGACGCCATCCCCACCCTGCGAACACACTTCCTCACCCTCGACCTGCCCCCGCAGATCCCCGAGTCGCTGCGCCCCGTCCTGCAGAATCGCAGCATGCAGGTGCGCAAGCTGCGCATCCTCCCCATCGAGGCCATCGTCCGTGGTTACATCACCGGCTCCGCCTGGAAGGAGTACCAGAAATCCGGCACCGTGCACGGGATTCCTGTGGCGCCAGGTCTTCGCGAGAGCGAGGCCTTCCCCGACGGGCCGATCTATACCCCCAGCACCAAGGCGGAGCAGGGCGAGCATGACGAGAACATCCACCCTGACGAGGGTATGTATCTTTCTTCTCCTTCCCGGCTCCGCAAGAGAAGCGAATGGTGAGTCATGCGATTGGTGAAGGTGGGGCTAATCATGCATTGTATCTCTAGCTGTGAAAATCGTCGGTGAGCCCTACGCCTCTATCATTGCCGAACTCGCGGTGAAGCTGTACAAGACTGCGCACGAGTACGCGCTCACCCGGGGAGTTATCATCGCCGATACGAAGTTCGAGTTCGGTGTTGACGAGGAGACGAACGAGGTCGTCCTCGCTGATGAGGTGCTTACCCCCGACTCGTCGCGGTTCTGGCCCAAGGATGACTACGCTATTGGTCGTGGACAGCAGAGCTTCGACAAGCAATTCCTGCGTGACTGGTTGGTCAGTGAGGGACTGAAGGGCAAGGATGGCGTGCGCATGACGGATGAGATTGCCCAGAAGACAAGCGAGAAGTACCGCGAGGCGTGGCAGCGGATTACCGGTGGGAACTAAATAAGAGTTTGGGGACGTCGTTAAATATAAAACGAGGTATAAGGAAGGTATGATGAACGGTCTGGTTAGATAAAATGTATTAACGTTTGTGATTGTACGAATGTGACGAGCAGGACGGGTGAGATGGTAAATGATTTCTATGTAAAAAAAAAAAAAAAAAAAAAAAAAACAATATC
>RHLO01000834.1:0-25916 GCA_003719415.1 Aspergillus olivimuriae
AATTATAATAGTACCAGTACTAGTAATAATAGAATAATAATTATAATACGGAGAAAAGGGATTCTTATATACAGCGGATTATCTCAGAGTGACTCCCAATACTGAGCACCCATGGCTACGAGACGATTGAATAGCTGATCTCGCTGTTTGATCGCAGTAAGATGGAAGAGCTGCTGGGGTTCTTTCCCACAAACAACCAGGCCATCCACGGAGTATTTCACGCCCCCAGTAAATTCCAAAACCAGTTTTTGTTTCCAGCCAAGTTGTTCAGTCTTCTTGAGCTCAACGATGTCGGGGACCGGTACCTGGAAAAGGATCGAGCTTTTATGTTGATTGGACAAGCGCAAATCTCGTAAATGAGAGAACTGATGGGTGGTGAAATAGAGGACGGGTGGCTCCAGAGATGAGTCGATAACTACTGTTCCACGCCGATGATCGAATTCCGCCTTGAATCGCAGCGGCCCTACAGGAGCTGATACCCACCCATGCTTGCGCAAGAGGTGTATGAGATGTGGAGGATGATGCAGTCCAGCAATGGCTATAGCGCGGTTCATTGCTAACCGCAAACTCACCCCAATGCCGATGGTAAAGCGTACGATTCTGATGATTCCTGGGAATGGCAGTAGGGACGGGTCCAGACGTAGAAGTTCAGCAGGCGGTGGAGGGAGCTCCGTATGTCGACCGCTTGGTTTCGACGATGATGGCTCCTTCTCATTGACTGATGGTGGAATCAGGGGCGATGAGCTCATTTCACCAAGTCTCAGCAATGTCAGACTAAGCTGCGCATTGGTAGGGACACCGTCCAAAAAGATCCTAAACAAGTCATAAGTATTGATCAAATCGGGTCTCAAAAAACGGCAGTTGCAGTAGAGGATCATACCTCTTCATATCAAACTGCTCTTGCCAATGTGGGAAGTTACGGCTGAGTAGAGCCATGCTAAATCCAATAAGTGGATTACCAAAGAAGAAGAATCCTAGGAGAAAAGTCCCAGTTTTCACGACAAGGTAAGTCGATACGAGAAGGGATAGCGCAGCAATGATCGCTAGTAATCCCATGACTCGCATTCGTTGGCCAACAACATAAAATGGTGGAGTGGGCGAAAACAGGCTTGCTCACGAATGATTAGTCTAGAATTGACATCTTGCCATACAAAGATGGACACTCACTTGCAGATTCGCTCATAAGTCTCGGTCAGATCTGTAACCACACCAATTGCGAAGGAAGACCACTTGGCAACCATGTCCATCATAGGTTGCTGTGTGGCATCCTCCCCTTCCCTGTCAGGAGTATGACTGCTGGATCCTGTGGACTGGTGGAAGAACCCGTCGTGCGAGCCGTTGTCCTCACCATCATCATATTCGCTACGTGCACTTTCCATTGCCACTTCAGCAATGTCTTGAATGAAATTACTAGCTTCAAGCTCTGCAGTTTCCCCTCGGTGTGCTTCTGGTGTCCCGGTTAGACTATCTTCACTGGTTGGATTTCCATGGCCAGCTGTTTCGTCCCCCGCAGGGCCGGCTGGAAAGCAAAAAGCTCGGACTGAGGGGGAGGCCATCAAGCCAATTATGATGGTGAGAGATATGAGCGTGAGGACATCAAGTGCCCATGCCACAAAGTACGTCTGTCATTAACAGTCAGCTTCAAAGATAGCGAAGGGCTTGCGTTGGACCCTTCACTACGTACGGCACACATCGCCCCGGTCTGTCGAGGGTTTTTCCAGGATCTGATGTCAACAAGGTGGCCCCATAGACCAGCAATTCCCACGACCACAGAGGTATAGAACCATTCTAGTGTGGTACGTAGCTTCTCTGGCGAAAATGTGTCGTCTCCGCCTCGAGTGAGATCCAGCTCATGCGGAAACGCATTGCGGGGGGATTTCACATGGTATATTTCCTATTCCTTGAGTTAGGATATGGGGTAGTGGAAGTGCTCAGGATGGTGTTCCGACCTTATTAAAGCGACGGATGAGCATCCAAATTTCTTCATCAGACAGATGCTCGGTCTCCAGCGAGACCGCTTGTTTCAGGGCAGCCGAACTGCTCCGATTCTTGGCTTGTCAGCGCAATGCACTAGAATATACTTGTGCAAATCATCTCACCTTCGGTTCACCTGGATCCGCCATCTTCAGATACTGTTCTACGCCGTGGCAGAGATAATTTGAGAGCGCTTTCTATCTCGTTGCTTAAGACCACAATCCATTAGACGTCGGTGAATGACAATGCAATTGGAAGACAGCGTTGACTCCAAACCAACTATAGCCTGTGGCCAATGACGTCACTACTTTGTCTGCGACGATAAATCACGTGGTCTGATACCAAATCACGTGCCATATACATCGGCGGCGATAAAAAAAAATTTTCCCGATTGATAACCACCCCCACCACATCACCGTCAAAAGTCGACCACGATCCCCAAAGATGGACGGGGATACGCCTATGCCTATGATGGCCCCGATGGCCAACTCGGAGCCGGTCATTCCCACGTAACACTCCCAGCTCCCTCTGACGCGATCAAATTTGGCTAACCTCCGTCGCAGGACCCTCTGCTATAACTGCGGGGCTCCGTTGGCAGGAACGACGTTGTGCAATGATTGCATGAAGACGACCGTGGACATTTCACAGGGTATTCAGCGTGAAGCTGCTTTGAACTACTGCCGTGACTGCGAACGTTGGCTTCTTCCCCCCTCGACATGGACCACTGCTGCCCCGGAATCGCGCGAACTAATGGCCATCTGCCTGCGAAAACTGAAACGCTTGAATAAAGTCCGCGTGATCGACGCGTCCTTCATCTGGACCGAGCCTCATTCCCGCCGAATCAAGCTCAAGCTTACAATCCAAGACTCCGTCGCCAACGATGTCATCCTCCAGCAGACCTTTGAAGTGACATACATCGTGATGGCCCAGCAATGTCCCGACTGCGCCAAATCCTACACCCAGAACCACTGGCGCGCCACTGTCCAGGTGCGACAGGCTGTGTCACATAAGCGAACATTCCTCCACCTGGAACAGCTGATTTTGAAATACCATGCACATCACGATACCACCAATATCAAGGAAGCTCGGAACGGAGTCGACTTCTTCTTTGCTCATCGAAACCACGCCGAGGCATTCATCAACTTTCTCCATACTTGTGTCCCTGTTGAAGTCACGAAGTCGCAGCAGCTGATTTCCGAGGATATCCACACATCAACGAAGTCATACAAGTTTACATACTCGGCTAAACTTGTCCCGGTGTGTAAGGATGACCTGGTCGCATTACCGATTAAGCTCGCCCAGCAGCTGGGTAACATATCACCATTACTGCTTTGCAATCGGATCGGCACCTCTATCACTTTCCTGGATCCGAACACCCTTCAGACTGCAGACCTCAACTCAAAGATCTATTGGCGAGCGCCATTCACTTCTCTTGCAGATGTGAATGAACTTGTGGAGTTTATCATCCTCGATATCGAGCCAACGGGCCATACCAATGGAAAATGGGTATGATCACCGTTCCATGTGTTACGCGTTGCCATACTAACAATGGGCATTAGAACCTGGCGGAAGTCACCGTCGCTAAAGCATCTGACTTCGGCCATAAACAATATTTCACGAGAACCCATCTTGGAACCATTCTTCACCCAGGTGATTCGGTTCTGGGCTATATGTTGACGGGAGCCAATTTCAACAATCCCGAGTTCGACCGAATTGAGCAGTCTAAGTCGTATGCGTCGCGAATCCCGGACGTTCTCCTGGTGAAGAAGCATTATCCGAACCGACAGAAGAAGAACAAGCGGAATTGGAAGCTCAAGCGTATGGCTGTGGGTGAAAGTGATCTTTTGCCCACAGACCATGAGCAAGAGCGCGTGGAGAATGACTTTGAGATGTTCTTGCGGGATGTCGAAGAGGACGCCGAATTGAGAGCCACGCTGGCACTCTATAAGAACAAGAAGAAGGACGATGAAATGAGTATTGCGGAAACTGATGACGATGGCGAAGTGCCAAAGATCAATATGGACGAACTGCTGGATGACTTTGACGACCTTGATATTCACGATAGCTGAGCATATAGTTTGCATTGAAATGGATGCCTTATGGCTTGCATGTATCACCCGGGTCATCTAATTCATCAGGATTTACGATGAAAACTGTCGGCCATACAAATTTCCGTTGTGATCAGGATCTTGCGTGGCTACCACTCGTCTATCATATCCCCCGGGGCTTTGCGCCAGCGACTAAATGATTGCTTGAGATAGCGAAGCATTTGAAGACGGCCTGGCATCTCGCTTTGGGAAGGCTGTCCAAACGACCACAAGTCAGACTATGTTTTGCCATCAATTTCGCCTAGTTTCTCGCACATTGATAAAAGGGAGGGATTCTCAAACCTTCGCTGTTTCTGTTCCCTGTAAGACATGAGGGTGGGTGTGAAGACTTTTGTGGATTCCTGTAGTCGTAATTGCTTGTGCCCTCTTCCTGATCGACGCTCGGGGGCCCCAGCAGTACTCGTCCAGAAGGTTCCAGTAGAGCACATTTACCGCCGTCACAGAGCGACACGCCCAATTGAACCATGCGCTGTTGTTCTGAATGGATTGTCGCATACGTCTTGAGAGCTGCGCATCTTCGTCCCCTCGACGTTTCTCTTCTTGCTCCAAGACGTGTAGGAACAGATCGGCTTTGGATAAGTACGCTTCGAGGAATCCATCCCGACCCTGGGATTTGATCGATCGATCCGGTGTCTCCGGAAGTAGCCAGCCGGGGACCGTACTGGCAAACTGGGCCGGAGCCGCGTAGCAGAACTCCCAATTGACCACCCCAGTGACTTGCAGATCATCGTCGACCAGAATATGGTCGGGGCTGAGACCCTCCGCAACGAGCTTGAAGGGTCCGTAGTTCTCCTCCGCTGCGAGGAAGTTGGGTGCGATGGCTTTCATCAAGTGCCGAGCCGCATCTTGTTCTCGATAAGCGGCAGTGTCTCCCATCGAATCCTGATGCCGTCTCAGATGTTTGGATTGTAGCTCGAGAAGCATAAAGAGGTAATCGGTCGCGCTATGATAGGTCCTCGAGAGACGCGGGTGGTCCCCCAGCTCGCAGACTCTCATGACCTCGCTCACAGCTCGAGTCGAGGGCCGGTGATTGACTGATATTTTGCCTGACATGGCATCATGGCCCAAACTGCCAATGCGATCAAAGTCCAGCTGCCACAGTTCCAACATGATGGTGGCCATTTGCTCATAGATTCTTTCCTGTTGCTCGCGAGTTTTGTCGGGGTGGAGATGGCTCTCCTGGTAGAGAATGTCAGACATTCTGGTGCCATCGACCCAGGTCATGATGATGAAAGGACCCAGTCCGATAGGGTTCTCTTTGGCAGTTCCATATGCAACGACTCGCGGGATGGGTATTGGGGTATTTCGCGCGACGAACTTCATGGTGGCCGCCTCCGTCTGCACTTTCTCATCCATCCATGGGGACTTCCCCGGCAGGGTGAAACGAATGAGCCAGTCTCGCCCGTGGTCATCCCAATGCACCCGTGCTGTGACATTGAATGTATCGTACTGCAGAGACAGGATCTGGGCGTCCTGGCGTCGGCGATATCTGTTGGCTAGGTCACAGATGCCCTGTACGCACCAGTTGGGGCCTGGTCGGTCCATCGTCAGGGACCGACTTCTTCGATTGTTGGACAACCTCTGGCTGGTGTCCGCTCGAGTTGGATGTAGTCGACTCATGCGCGCGATAGGCTGGTGAGCCGGGTAGAGTCGCGGAGACGTAGCATCGTCGCGTCCCCCAGATCAGACGTGGTCAGAAGGGAAAGTTAGCGGGGGATATCCGGGTGCTTCGAACCCGGAATTTCAGTCCTGGGAGTGTCATGGTGCAGTCATCGATGGGAGCGCCGGGGTTACATTCCAGGCTTCTCTGTCGGCCAGATACCGATGCCGGAAAAGGAAAAGAAAGGAAGTTGGATCGTCGTGCATCATGACTGAGTCAGCAGTCTTATCCCGGACTTCTGCACCTCCCTCGTGGACCAACTCGTCGCCTTATTCCCCCAACGACAAGACTGGGTCCAGTCATCCTCGCTCTTGATCCAAAATCTTTGGTCTGTAAGGGATCTGGCATTACTGTCATGCCTCAAATATGTTGTGCAACGCCAAGAACACGGTATTTGATCTGAAATATATATCTTAACATGCCTCCGGGTATGCGTCGATCACCATCCCAAAGTCGCTCTGAGGACCCACGCCAGACGTTCAATTCATGAACCGTCTCTCCTCGGTATATAAGAGGCTGCCACTCTGTACTATTGGGAGTCACCGCAAAGATAATTTTATCATGGCCAGAGACCGCGGGAACGTGCGGTTGCTCAACACAGAAGATGTATTTGAATCGCTCCGACTGACAATCCGGCAGAGAAGCTCCGAGTGGGCCTCTCAGGGGCTGGTTCTTGTCCTCCGATCCTGACCATCGACCTCACTTCCAGCCGTTCTACACTGGCTGCTGGGAAGCCACCACGATCTTCTCGGTGGCGTCAGGAGGATGATCGATGACTGACTCGCGTCCCCCCATGGACCCAATGGAGGCAGGGGGTAAGCGCGACGCGCGTCAGAGAGGCTCCACTGACAGTGCAGCTGTCGCTCGATCGAGCTTCTAGGCGCCCTGGATCAGATTCACTGCCCCCGTCAGCAGCGCGCAGCAGGACCATTCACTACGGCCCCCACGTGACGGCAGCCTCTAGGCATCCCGGGACAAAAAAATTATATTGCAGAGCACCGGCACGGCGGGCAGCATCCTCTCTCTCGGGATCCCAGAGAGAATCTCAGACATCCCCGGCGCGTATTCTTCGCGCCCGCTGTGATTCAATCCCTGCCCGACGAGACTTCACCACCACCGCAGGCTATCAGCGCTACGACACGCAGACCGCCACCAACATGTCGCGGAAGAAATCCGGCGTGAAGCCTGCCAACGGGGCAGAGGTCCCGTCCAATGCAGCGGCGGCGGATCCCAAGCTCCGAAAGACGATCCGCGCTGAGATCCGCGCCATGGCGGACCAGCGGCGTCCGATTGACCGGAATGCCATCAAAGCCAAGTACATCCAGAAGCATCCCCACAAGACCCAGTACATCACCAGCGTGGTAGATGAGTAAGTGAGCACGCCCGGAGAGTGACGGTCACGCTGACCGGTGGGTGCTTAGTTATGCGGTCCATATTCAGAACAAGTCCACGAAACAACCGGAACCTGCTCACGCCCAGCCAAAAGCCTCGCAAAAGAAGAAAGCTGCTCCGGTGGGTAGGATCGCCGATGGCGCTGAGCGGCGATAGATACTGACCAGCATCTAGTCTCCCGCTGCACCATCCAACAACGGCGGTCCCCAACGCGTGGCGAAGCGGACCGAGACGCCCTCAGACCATGATACCGGGAGCCGGACAAGCACTGAACAAGATATGCAAGCAGTCGAACAACAGCCCGACAATGTCCTACTCAAAGGTATTTCAATTTATCTGGTATCCCTCGGGCGTGTTCGCTCCAGCTGACGCCCCCGAACAGAATTTAAAGAGGATCTGGCGATGCAGGATAGTAGACACGAGCTCGGCGAACCCGTCGCCCAGGGCCAATCGTCGATACCCCCCCTGCACGAACAAGTCCAGTTTTTGAACGTCAATCCAGAGGAGAAGACGCAAACCAGCGCGTCGACGGCGAAGGACTTGGAACATGCCATGCTACTCACTCCATCCGCAGAGAAACTCCGTCATCGGATGCCCTCCCAATTTGCCCTTCTCGGCCAGCTCGACAGCCAGGAAGACAAGATCACCGACCCCAGAGTGATGCTGAACACCAATATTCCCTTTTCCGCCTTCATCTGTGGACTCCAGGGTAGCGGCAAGTCCCATACCACCTCGTGCATCATTGGTATTACCGTCCCATCCTCGTTCATGGCTGTGGCTAACGTCATGGCAGAAAACTGCTCCTTGACCTTTCCTGCATTGGGCAATCTCCAGAAGCCGGTGTCAACGCTGGTTCTGAACTATAACGAGTACAGCTCCAACGTCAGCTCCCAACCAAGTGAAGCCGCCTTTTTGGCGTCCATCATGCCCGAGTACTCCCAACAAACCCCCATTCCCGTCCGCGTGCTGGTCTCGCCCACCAATCTCCACAACCTGGGCAAGATGTACTCGCAGATCCCCAATGTAGAGGTGCGCTCGTTTAAGCTGCAGCCGCGTCATTCTGAACATCAGCATGATGCTCTCCCTCATGTCGATGGGAAAAAACGACCACATGCCTTTGTACATGAGCCAAGTCGTCCGGCTCTTACGCGAAATGGCGATAAGAGCGGTGGGCACTTTGACTACGCCGACTTTCGCCGACGCTTGACTGGTCTACGCCTGGATCGAGCACAGACCCCATTCCTCTACCAACGACTGGACCTGTTGGACTCGTATCTTGATCTCAGTGGGAAGAATGAGAGCGACTACTTCGTCGACGGCGGGGTGACGATCCTCGACCTGTCGTGTCCGTTTGTGGACGAGAATACCGCCTGTATTCTGTTTCGCATTGCAATTGACCTCTTCCTCTATGCCCATCCATCGAGAGGAAAGATGATCGTTGCAGATGAGGCGCATAAGGTACCGGCCAGTCATCCTACCCCTCCGCTTAGAATGATGTCCCTGATGAAATATAGTACATGACCGATACCGCCGCGGCAAAAGAACTGACCGAGACGTTCCTCAACATCATCCGCCAGCAGCGCCATCTCGGGGTCCGTACCATTATTTCGACCCAGGAACCGACTATCTCCCCCCGCTTGATTGACCTGTGCTCCATCACCGTTATTCACCGTTTCTCCAGCCCGGAGTGGTACCGGACCATCCAAAAGCATGTCCCCATCGAGGACAAACATGCGGAAGGCGAAGAGGCCCTGGATGGGTTCTACCGAATCTCCAGCCTCCGCACAGGGGAGGCCTTGATCTATGCACCTTCCTCCTACCTTTTGAAAGGCGACGCATCGGAGATTGATACGAAGCATGCAACTTTCAAAATGGGGATCCGTAAGCGCGTCACTTGGGATGGGGGTCGTACGATTGTGTGTATTCGTTAAGTCTTATGCTGTTTGGATATGTCGCGTTTTGTTGATAGGTCCCGCGTGGAGTGGAATGGTTTGCCGACACTGTGCTCTGCAGGAGTCTGTCCAGGATAGAAAGGCTTGGAGTGGTTGGGCGAAGCGTTTACGAGTCTACGCCGGGAGGTGACGATTTATGAATTGCCAATAGGTCAATACAATGCGGTGTCTTCCTATCCCCGATTCTAGCAAGTCTCAAGCCCAGGCACGCTCCAGTTTCTTCACGAGCGATTGCCCATACGGTGAATAAGCCTCCCCGCTATGACGATGGCGAGTCCTCGACCAAAATAATGGGCGGATACGCATACGTGTCTCGTCGCAGACCCTGAAGGTGGTATAGTTGCAGTCCAGAGACCCGGGCTGGCGACGTTACCGCACCAACACCAGAGCAGGTCTGGACCAAACCATCGATATTGGCAGACTTCAATTTAGGGAGCACATAAACTTCGCCCTGAATGCTTCGCCATCTATCGGTCCTTGACATGGGTGGGTAACAGTCAGGGTGTCGTCGCCGCATGCGGCAGGGCCCGGATGCGGAAGGACGTCCAGGAACCAAACCATCCCCGATCCACTGCATCCTCCCCACGACGACGCGATAGCCGAGAATCATGGTGAAGATTCTGAGTCACTTAATATTGACTGCCCCGGCTCCCTCGTCGTAGGTCTCCAAGCATGTCTTTTCGCGCCCAACGATAGTGCATCATGATTGCGCTACGGCAACCGTTCCATCGACGACCGCTGACGATTGTTCTGGGAATCTTGCTACTCTTATTCACCTTCTGGCTGAGCTCGCAATACTGGCACTTGGAGACATGGCAGGACAGTCCACCGGGGACTGGGTCCGGCCGGGTGGCCAAGGTGACGATGTTATATGGCAAGCGAAACTCGCTGTATGAGCGGGCGGTTCGCAGTCACCAGCGTCATGCGAACCGATGGGGATATCCCATGCATATTCTGCGCGAGGACATTTTGGGGGATTTCTGGAACAAACCCAGCTATCTGCTGTCGCTGGTGATTCAGGAGTTGACGAAACCGCCCCATGAGCGGGTGGAGTGGCTGATGTGAGTGTTGCCCGTATTGCCGCACGACCGAGAGGAAGGACTGACATGGATCGACATAGGTGGGTGGACGCAGACTCGATTATCCTCAACGACGATGTCCCAGTCGAGATCTTCCTACCACCACCGGAGGTCCGCGATATCCATATGGTCACCGCCAAGGACCAGAATGGACTCAACACGGGCATTTTCTTCCTCCACGTGCATCCCTGGACCATCAGCATGCTCGTCGAGACGCTCGCCCACCCACTCTACAAGCCCGAGATTGATCTGGGGCGGTCGGCCGACCAGGAGGCTATGGCGCACGTCCTCAACAAGACGGACGGTGGTCCCGACAAGCACGGATACAAGGAGGGGATGATATGTGTGCCGCGACCGTGGATCAACACGTACGAATGGCATCATGCCTACGAAGGCCAACGGGGCAATCTGCTCGTGCACTTCCCCGGACTGGAAGACGCGCGCTGGAGCCACATGTCGAAGTGGCTGGATATTGTGGAGTACACGCCAGAGAACTGGCGACTACCCCTCGAGGAGACCGAATACTACAAGGGAACGGCCGAGTTCTGGGACCAGGTGCAGAAGGCCCAGGCGACGATTAGCGCGACTGAGATCAAGATGAAGTCGCCATCGGTCAAGAATAAGAAGCAACTAGAGGAAGGCCTGCGCGAGCTGAAGCGGACGCTGTACGAAGAGGCGGACAATATGGACTTGTTGCGGCAACGGATCGAGGATCTCGATGCGGTGTCCCATTTTGACTAGGCGACAGGTGTGTATCATAATAGCAGATAAGACAATAGAGAACTCTCAGGAGAATGTGTCAGCATGTGGAGCAGAAGCTCGGGACGTATTGCATGAATAGCTCACATCTGAGTCAGAGGCGAAGGCGTGCTCTGCGTGCCGTTTGCGGAAGTTGGCCAGGCGGCGCAAGGTGCGGTGTGACTGCCACCCTGTTAGTTGGAGAAGGAGCTTGGAAGAATAGGTCGTACAGAGCCACTGCTATGTCGTAGTCAACGTCTCTTTGCCTGCGCCCAGGAAGAGAAGGGGGATGAGGAGGTGGTGGGAGAGACATGGTCTGATTGAGACTGGGGTAGCTTTCAGGATCATTCCTGCGAGGGATGGATCGACACATGGCTGGACCATCCGCATAACATCCAGCTGGCCGACCACAGCCCCTGACGGCGGGCAAGCACTCGGTTGGTGGAGGGGAAGTGAGTGTGTTGGTGATGGCTGGGGGAGAGAGTTAGGGCTTCGTGACGATCACGGGGCAGACGCGGCCATGATTGGGAGGATCATCAACCTACCGGCCAACAACACCTCCCAACCGCACGAATCAACCCTAAACCACCGACCCTGCGTCCTCCAAACAAATCAGTCGACCAGACCCTGTCGATGCAACGCAGCCACTCGCCTGAGTTGGACCCAGGCGATTCCCCATGACCTACCGACCCAGCCAAGCGTCCCTATCAGCGATGGTGTTATGGCCCAGCATGATGGTGTTATTTCCTCCATCCCGATCACCACCAGCGGCTCAGATGACTTCACGCCGGCTCATGGATGATATTTCCCCGCACGTCAGACCGACGACCAGACCATAAAGCATCTCAGACGCCGGAGGCGTGTGTTGACGTTGATTCCTGCTGCACAAACTGTCCTCCTGTGCAACGACCACCCGTCGCCATCATGGGCAAACGACTAGGCAACATCCGCGCCGTGTATATGGTTGCCATCTGCTGTGTCGGATCCTTTTTGTTTGCCTACGACACCGGCATTATTGGAGGCATCCTGACCCTTGATTCCTTCCAGAACCACTTCCGCTACAGCGAAGCGCAGAAGTCGACCATCAATTCCAACTCCAACAGTCTATTACAAGCGGGAGGTAAGCAGAGTGATCATGTGTTCGAGCTTCTGTTGCTCCTCCTGCTTACTTTCCACGAGCGTTTTTCTCGTGTTTCTTTGTCTGGCCCTTCGCGGCGCGTTTCGGCCGTCGCTGGTCGATCGCCTTGGCTTCCTTGATCTTCAACATCGGAGCCATCATCCAAGTCGTCCCGACCCATTCCATTGCCGCGTTCTATGTCGCCCGTGTGATCAGTGGCATCGGCGTGGGCATGGCCACCGTGATGGTGCCCATGTTCAGCGCCGAAATGGCCCCCAAGGAGATCCGCGGCATGCTCGGCAGCATGTTTCAGTTCTTCTTCACCCTGGGGGTGATGACCTCGTATTGGGTGGACTACGCCGTGGAGAAGCATGTGCCTTCAATTGACCGACAATGGCAGATCCCCATCGGGCTGCAGCTGGTGCCGGGTGGGATCCTTGGGATCGGCATGTTGTTCCTCAAGGAGAGTGTGCGCTGGCTGGCGAAGAAAGGCCGCCACGCCGAGGCCATAGAGTCGCTGGTGTGGATTCGTGGGGGAGAGGAGACCGAGGAAGTGCGTGCTGAGTACGTTTCTGTTCCACCCGCCGGCCTCAGGTGCGCATGGGCTGATGAAGACCAGAATGTCGGAAATTCTCGAGGGAATCGAAGCAGAGTTGCGTGCGACAGAGGGCTTGACATGGAAGGAATTGCGCATGCCAGCCAACCGCTATCGCATGATCGTCACCGTCACCATTCAGATCGGTATGGACGATATCGGGGGCATTGGATGCGCAGAGGCTAACGCGAAACAGGCGTTCAACTGACGGGCAATACATCTCTGGCATACTGTAGGTGCTACCGGCCGATCAGTTGCGTGTGATCATCTGGACTAACATCATGGGCGACAGATGCTCCCCAGATTTTCAAGGCGGTCGGTGCAGGCGAGGAGAGTCTCCTGATCAGTGGGTTCTTCGGTGTGGTGAAAGTGGTGGCTTGTCTCACCTTCGTCGTGTTCTTGGTCGAGCGCATCGGCCGCAAATGGTCACTCATTATCGGTGCCCTCATGATGGGATCGCTCATGCTCATCGTCGCCATCCTGTCCAAAGTCTTCCCCCCCGACCCCAATGCCACCAGCATCGCGTCCCCCGGCATTGCCTCGATCGCCATGGTTTACTTGGAGGCGGCGATGTACAACATGTCTTGGGGCCCGGTTCCCTGGCTGTACATGAGTGAGATCTTCCCCACTCGCATTCGTGAGATGGGCATTGCGGTGGGCACGGCCACCCAGTGGCTCTTCAACTTTGTCTTCTCTCAGGCGACGCCCCATGCCGTCGACAATCTCGGATGGCGCACCTTCCTGATGTTCTGTATCTTCAATTGGGCCCTGGTGTTCTACGCATGGCTGTTCATCAAGGAGACCACCGGCAAATCCCTCGAGGAGATGGAAGAAGGTGAGAAAACAAGACCGGTGGGTGGGAATCTGGCTGACATGAAGCAGTGTTTAATTCGACTACGATCGTTTTCAAGAAGGACCGGCCGACTGAGGAGACGGTGGAGAATGTGTACGCGAAGGATTCAAACACTTAGATGGTTTAATGATACCCACCGCGTTGATGGTGGACAATGCAATCAACAAGGGGTGATGGAGTGATGGATGGAATATCATGTTAATTATCGTAATCACCCACGCATACCGATGCAATGAATTCTCTAATTGACGGAACATCCCAAGCTCATCTAGATAACCTCACGCTATAGCGCCTCCACCCGCTTAATTAGTGGCCCCCACCGGCCATCAGCGGATCAATAGAATCGCCTCCGGGTGCTGTTAGTGGTCTTGGAGATAGCATTCGACATTCATGGTAGAACCTCTTTTCCCTTCCAGTCCCAACATCGTCCACGACCGTCGTCAGCCCCCGTCCCCATACCGCACAGAACATGCAACAGTCGTGCGGCCGAGGCATCCGGTTGCAGCATCTCTCGCCCCGACCAGTATTGCTTGGTGAAATCCGTTTGGACCGTGCCGGGATGCATCGCAACCGCCAATGCCCGGTCTTTGCACCGCGTGCGAAGATACAAATCGAAGGTCTTGGTCAACTGGAACACCGCCGCCTTGCTCGCTCGATACGAGTACCAGCCTCCCGTTGCATTGTCGGAGATCGACCCGACGCGTGCAGCCATGAGGGCGTAGATGGCATGAGACGGTAGACGAAGATCTGCGTCTTGCTCATTGGCGTGCGAGGCCGGGAAAGGGGAGGATGCCTTGGTGGGTAGCAAGGGCGACAGATGCTTCATGAGCAACATGGGTCCCAGCGTATTGACGCGGAAACTCTCCAACGCACGATCGGCGTCAATCTGGGATGGGGATTTCTCCACGTTCAAGATGCCGGGGACTGTTACTGCGAGGCGCAATGGCACGTCGGGGTATTTCTCGCGGATTCGCGACGCCATTGAAGATATCGTCGACTCATCTGGTGCAATCAGCGAAAGCTAAGCGTCCTGTAGAAGGGGATACCGTACCTGTCACGTTCACTTCAAACACACTGAGCCTTTGCCCAGCCTTGTGCGATGCATCCAGGCCATCCAGCAGAGACTGATGGAGGCTTTCGCCATTTCTCCTGGCGGTCGCAACCACCGGCAAGTTGGTTCGGGTCAACAACTGGCGAGCAAAGGCAAACCCGAGCCCGCGAGAGGCCGGCGTCACAAGTGCGAATCCCGATTGCACCGACATTGCACGTCGAGTGAAAAGTACTCTGAATGGTCTGTGCAGGACCGAGGGAGAAGCGTTGGATGGACATCGACCAGGGATGACATTCCGATCGCTGGCGATGCATGACGTCATGGCTGGATCTTGGGTTCCTCATCGAGATCCAAAGTAAAACTCCGGATGAAACTTCCGATCACACTCGATCAGCATGGGAGCATTCGTGGTCCAGACTGACAAGGCTCTGTAGGGCTCTGGGGAGTATCCTGCCGCATGTAGACCCCCTTCACGAGAGAGCAATATACACCAACCGCCCTCGCGCAAGATGGCGGCGGCCGCTGATCCATGGGACGGGCGAACTCTAAGATAACAGCAGCCTTTGGCCGGCGCAAACTGATGCGACATCCCTTGCAACCTATCTCAGTCCCCATATCTGCGTATTCACACCCGTGCCCTCCCTGTCCACATCTGAAGTGTGCTCTGATAGATGCCTTCGATCGACTGGAGCCGTCTCTGCTACGCTACTGCCTCGCTGGTCGCCGGTGCGTTCGTTCTCGACTATGGCGCAGGTCAGTTCGTGGAGAATGTCGGGGTTCTGGGGCGACACATGAGAGTCCCTTCGACATTGATGGCTCTGCTCACCGCGGGAGTAGCATACAAAGAGGTAAGACGTCGCTACAGTATGACGCTGAACACGCACTGACCCGGTCCAGCTGGCGGTGGTGATTGCGGCAATCGCACGGCAACATGCGTCGCTTGCATTGGGAAACGTGATGGGATCAAGCGTTGCGAATATCCTAGGCGCTTTCGCCCTGGGGATACTGGTCCATCCAAGCGACGTGGTGCTGGGCAGCAGCGCTCAGTTCTATACCGCCATCCTGCTCGGCATCACGACCATGACGACCGGATTAACCTGGGCGGGGAAGTTGAACCCGGTTACCGGTGGTATTCTGATTGCCATCTTCGCTCTTTATCTCGTGTCGATCGGCTATGCCATTCATCAAGGCATCGTAGACGCCCCGGAAACGTCCGATGTCGAAGGCGATATCGATAGCGACGTCGATGAAGTTAGGTCTGAGGATTTGACGGTGTCTGAGAGATCTCGTCTGCTAGATGGTCCGCCAGAGCAGGAAGAAAGTGAACGAATTCCCCATCCAATGACACATCACGTACTGCGAATACTTCTTGGGGTTGTTTTGCTCTCTCTGGCGGCCTTCATTCTCGCGACGAGCGCCGTCACAATTGCCAGCTCACTGCACCTGTCCGAGAGGATAGTAGGATTTACCATCCTCGCTGTCGCAACAACGCTTCCTGGGAAATCTTTTGGTCTTTTAAGTGGTCCCCGTGGTACGGGAGCCGTGGTGTCCAACACAGCCAGCAGCAACATCTTCTTGCTCACCATCTGTGTGGGACTGATATCCGCGACAGATGCACTCAATCACACAATGCCCGAAGCGATGAACGGGCTGGAAATCACGTCAGTACTGGGGTCATCCTCCCTCTTTGCAGCGGCCATGTTCTTAGAACCACGACGGTGGATAGGTGTTGTTCTTCTCGCGGCGTATATCGCATTCTTGGTATGTGAATATACGTTATTTAGATATTAACGTACTATATGTATTTCATTAACTGCCATTATTCACAATCGCTAGCCCTGCTCTATGCATATCTATGGTATCCGCTAAAAAAAATCACTATGCTTTGTATAAATCAGACATCGTAAGGTTTCTTTTCCACGTCGTAGATCGGCGAGCACGCCAGCTCACTCTTGCCGCGCAGCCATGGGCCGTAGACTTTGAAAACGACGGGAATGGGGATCATGATGGCTGCAATGCAGCCGAGCATGGTTCCGGCCCATTGAACGCCGAGATTCTCCATCATCTGGCGAGAGAAGAGCGGGAACGAGCATCCAATGGCGCTTCGCAGGATGGTGTTGGCGGCGATAGTTGATGCAGCCCTGGACCATGGTTAGATCTCGATCGGTTATGCCGCAGAAAGGGACACTCACAAGGTCGGGTAGCAATCAACGATGTAGTTGAAGCATTGAAGGAAGATGCAGAAAATGCCAAAGCCGGTCAGCAGCCCTGATGCGATCGGGGCGATCCAGTGGATCGACGCCGTGTATCCGGTCCAGCCAAACCTATTGCCTCCACGTTAGCTTTGGACAGACGGCAGATGTGATCACCGGGGAGACTCACCAGAACATCCCGATGGTGAATGCCACACCGCCGACAATAGCGGCAGGAAGACGCCACTCGGGGATGGGCTTGTCGCCATTGGCTGCAAGCTTTCGGGCATAAGAGCCCTGCAGCGCAAGGACGAACACGCCTCCGAATAACTCTCCCAGGATGAGGCCCACGAATGCGAGGCCACCCACGCCCATGTTCATGCCGTATACCCCCTGGAACACGACGGGATAGGCACCCAACAGGGCATAGATGAGGCCGTAGATGAACGAGATGTAGAGCGAGATGAGGAGGAGGATCGGCTCCGTAATGAGCATCTTGATGGGTCGAAGAAAGTTGTTGCGCAGGAGTTCTTTGAGTTCAACCTCGACTTCATCCTGTTTGGCGTGAATGCCCCAGTTGTGGGTCTGTCGACGCAAAGTCGCTGCTTTGCGCACCAGAATGACCGGGGCATATGTTTCATCGAGGAAGAGGAGGACGAGGACGAAGCCTGAGAAGACCATGATGGCGGATATATACATGATCCAACGCCATCCCAGTGAGCTGGTGGCAATGAAACCGCCAACGAAGGGTGCGGCGAAAGGACCGATAAAGACCGCCATGCAGAAGATGGACATGACGATGCCTCGCTGCGTGTTATTGAACAGGTCGGCGAATACGGCCGGGACGATGGAGATGGGGCTCGCAGCGAAGAGGCCGGCAAAGAATCGGGTGATCATGATCGTCTGGACATCCTTTGCGGTGGCGCAGGCGACGGTGAAAATGCCACAACCCAGCAGGCCCATCGACAGAGGCCAGCGTCGTCCGATGAGCTCGGATCCCGGGGCCCATATCGTCGGGCCGGCCGCAAAGCCGAGCACATACAGTGTCACCCCCAATGATCCTACCTCCTGGCTGATATTGAACTCGTCGCTGACGGAGGAGATGGCGGCGGAGAAGACGGCGCTCGTAAAGGATCCAGCAAAGGTCCCGTATACTAGGATGCAGACCAAGATGATCCTGCGCAATGGGTCAGCTCATGCCGTCGATCGTGAGGATCAATGGCCACCTACCTTCGTAGCATGGACCAGTTATACGGGTGTAGAGGATCATCGGCCCCGTCGAATTCCACCACGTACGCCTCCGCGGCCGGCAGCAGCGGCGGATAGTCTTTGCCCGCGCCCATGGGCAGCCATTGTTCTCGGGGGATTGGTCCTCGGGTTGATCCTACAGTGGTCTTTTGCTGCAATCGGTAGGTGTTGATGCGGTTCAGTTCGAGCGACTCGAGATCATCGGGCGTTTCGTCGGTGAAGTCATCGTTGTATTCGTCACTGTGGTCGCTGTTGGATGGGTACTTGGCGCGTTCATCCATGGCGCGGTCCATCGTGACCGAGAAGGGTCGTTTACAGTGTACAGAGTCGAGTGCTGGACGAAGGGCCAGCTGGCCGATGGGCCGGACGACCGTAAATATACAACGCCATGGCGGGGCACTCGCCTGGCCGAGGGGCAGATTTTTTCATCATCGTTTCTAATGCGTTACCTGGTGGGTATAGATATCAAGGCCGAGAGTCCACTGTCGACCCAACTGTCAAATCGAACGGTTGCTTCGCAGGGTCGCGACAGCTCCATCTCTTTCCGCGATGGAGAAATTTTTATAGAGGCTTTCGCGATCTCTGCGCCCACCAGCCACAACACCGAGGTCTGGTGCAGCTCTGACCAATCGAGACTCGTCAAAGGGGTCCACCAGCCACAGTGAGGTCGGAAAAGAGCGGCATTGTGGCGGAGGATGACGCAGTTGTCCGATAACAGCCGTCGTCAGCCGTCAGCAGCCGGAGGTACCCGCTATCAGGCTTTGTATAGCTAAAAGCACCAGTGGCAACAGAGTCAAGACATGCGACGGAAACAGATGGGCCACTGCTTCAGATGGCTCCACGAGGGCCCAGAAGTCGAGCATGTGCCTTGTTTGCCAGCCGATCTATGAGACCCATATCCGTCTGGTGGATTCGGTACGCCCGGACACTGCCATCCAGACGGCAAGTCGAGGGTCAGCTACGAACCGCGGACAAGATGCTGCCAAGGAGGACAAGAATAGAAAAGAAACCATGCATTCGTCTAGTCTACCAATCAAACCACATCAAGGAAAGTCACCGTGCACCCGTCCTGCAGGGCTGATCATGCTTATTTCTGCTGTCAGAGGCTTCCATCCGACTCGTGGGCCTCTGCCGGCGAGGACTCCCGAGTGTGGTGGTCAGTGTGTGCGCTATGGGCCATGCCAGGGCCCTGCACTCTGCCCAGGGCACCAATCAGCTTCTGGAACTGGGTGAGATTCCAGAACCAGTCGAGTTGGACCATTTCGGTCAGGATGCTGTCCGTCTCGGCAAGCCGATTGTACGCACGCGCCTTCTGCACCAGGCGAGACATGTCCCCAACTCGGATCCCGTCGGTCTCGGGCAGAATATTCTCCGTGACGGCCAGATCCCGAACGGCATCGGTGTCGACGCCGATGTGCGCACCCAGCACTTTCAAGGCATGAAAAGGGTCGGTCATAATCGCCTCTTGGACCTCGCGGTACGAATACGCCACCGCACAGTGGTGCTCGGCGCCGTAACCCGCACCCGTCTGGCGGAGGTTGGCATCATCGGCAGGAAAATTGAGCTGATGCTCCAGCTTGTAATAGATGAGAAGCTCCTTCAGCTTCGGCCCTAAAAACCCATCTTAGTTCGTTTCGTAGGAACCCCGGCTCACAAAATTGAACAGACTCACAATGTCGCGGCTCGTGGAGACGATAAAAGTCGAGCATCGTCCTCGGAAACGAGTAGTCAATCGCATCATGTTCCCCACGCGCATCATTGAGCTTCACAACCAGGGGCTGGAAAAGATTATGGACCTTGCTGTTCGCGACATGCGCCCACACTTGGTTGAGGGTACCCTCAATCCGGTCCAAGCGTTCGTTGATTCCAATTTGGCGCGAGGAACCGCCGACTGATTCCGAGTCCATGTCTTCATAGCTCTCCTCTCCGCTTTCCTCATCTGTCGGTACATCGGCATGTGAAGCCGGTTCGACGTTCTCTAGTACCCAGTTAGCGGATGTCTCCGGGCAGGGGACTATATAGCTCACCCCAGACGATATGGGATCCGTAGGCGTCGTCGAATTCCATATTGGCTGTGCGGTATGGATATCCCAGGAATTAGGAGATAAGCTGAAACAGCGTATAGTAGTGGGAAAGGATGTTGGATTGAGTTGTGTTCAGGGTCATGATGGTTGTCGTGAACGGGTTATATATACTTTGTTTCTGTCATTGACGGCGCTGACGAGCTTACAACTTCATTGACCAAGATCGTTGAATTCTAACACTGCACTACATAGGAATGAAGAAAATGACAATGTCTATCCCACTCAATCTTTCTTCGCCAAGACAATTTCCAACATCTTTGTCTGGAGATGGCAGTTCGAAACCCGGCGGAAACCCCGACAACAAAGGCCTATCAACATGTCTGCTAATAGCTTTCAACGCTCGGCATCATTTGCAGCATTCTGATCGAGCAAAGTGTGGCTAATAGTTTTCCGCGACGCTGCAACCATTGTTTTATTCGTGATAGTCTTGGATGGACTATATCTGATTCCGTTGAATCAGTCAAAGATAATTGTTTCAATCAAGCCAAACGTCGACCTACGTTATCAGTCAGACACCTTTGCTATCAGCCTTCAATATGAACCAAGACTGTCACCATGTGAGACCAGTCCCCTAATGACAAAGCGCCAAACCCAGACGATGGAAAAGTGCGGTGCCGCAGAGAGCTCTAGCTTCGTCAATACTGATGAGCAGACATATGGAGCCCTATCGGACAGGGTACTGGGTGACTAGAACACGTCTAATGAAGTAAACAACCCCACCGTGAGCTCTCTGACGAACGTAGCCGCCATGTGTACGAACATCCAGAAGCGACAGAACCTCCCATGATCGAACACGCAAGTCCAATGGTGCGAATTCCATTGTTCAATCCTGGCAGATTTCTTTAAGCAATGTTTGACAGACCAGCAGGGAGGTCCTCTACTCCCGGGAAAGTGATCTGGCCGAGAGCGGCGAGCTTTGCTCATCCGATCTCGCTGACCAGATCATCCAGACTGCAGATGAAGCAGGCTTTATCCCTGTCGCCGAGATCGCGTCCCTGAATGTACACGCAGCGCTGCAATCGGCAGGTTTGGAGACCACTAGCTGGGGCCTCAATGTGCGGTGTCCGCAAGATGGACGCGGCAGCTGTGGATGGGTGCCAAAGCCACCCACACCCACACATGGGCTGACGCTGGGCTAAATTGTTTGCGGAGAAGGGAGACGGCTCCAGACGTTCGGAAACCACGGGATATGCATGTTTATAACCGCGTTCGTATACCCCGTTCCAGCATCTCCCTGGGAGCTTAGCGCCCACGTAATAAATTAGAGCGCTCGTCACGGCATCAATGCGGGGAGAATAGATTGCAGACAAGACTTGGCCGCATACACAGCCCAGAGGCGTGTATCAGCAGGCCGATTTATCCGGCAAGGGTCGCGAGCAGGTATTTAAACTCGCGGGGTGGAACAGGATGCATGGAACGGCGTCCACAAACCGGGCAGAACACTGACGCCCCGAGCCTCCAATGACGGCACTGTCGGAGAGAGGTCGTCGTAGCTCCGCCAGTGCCAACGGCTTAAATGAGCAGGGGAGGAAGCTGTTCCGCAGGATGCATGCAAGGTCTGTCTGGGTGGCGAATTTCAGCCAGACACTATCCCCGGATGCTTGTCCCAAGAGAATGCGGGGAAGCAAGCGAACTAGACGAGACCGAGGTCCGTAACCAGCACGACGAGGAGGAGATCCTGAGACGGCTATGTTATTTAGGATCTATGCTTTCCCCGCATTGACTTTGTCCTCTGCACTCTTTTTTTCGTCCAGTGTTGCTCTTTTTTTCGCTTTTTCTTTCTCGTGCTCAAAAAGACCATGATCTTCAAGTCGACACGACCCCAGTTGCAGAGTAAGCGGTTCCCCGCCAGCCGCAAGAGATAGACAGCTCATAAGTCCCTGAAAATAGTTCCCACCGACCTGCCCATATGGGATTGGCTGTTTGATTCCGAGCACTCGCCACTGCGACGAGTCCCGGCGGCAGAGCTGGGATCCTACGTCAATGCCGTCACACAGGAGCGAGTCCGCTACGATGAGCTGAAGGAGTACACCCGGTATATTTCCACGGCCTTGGTCAAGAAGTATGGCCTTCAAGCGGGAGAGACGGTGGCCCTGTTCAGCCCAAATACCATCTGGTATCCCGTGGCCATGTTGTCCGTGGTGCGTGTCGGTATGAAGCCGTCGATTTCTAGCGTGGTCGAAAGGATCTAACCCGTCGCAGGCGGCGTCATCTCGGGTGCCTCGCCAGCATACAACGTCGAGGAGATGACCTACGCTCTGAAGACCGGTCAGGCAAAGTACCTGATGACCGTTCCGTCATCCATGGAAGTGGCCATCCCCGCGGCGCAGAATGCTGGCATTCCCCAGGAGCGGATCTTCCTGTTGGACGGCGAAAAGGAGGGATACACCACGGTCCAGCAATTGATCGAGTTGGGGCGGAGCTATGGTGCCGACGGCCAGGTGGCACAGTTCCAGCTCCCTCAGGACAAGAAAAATACCGATGTCTGTGGATTTTTAAGCTTCAGCAGTGGCACGACTGGGTTGCCCAAAGCGGTACGTCGCCTTGACATGGGTCGCTCCGAGGAGATACTGATTCTCACACACCAGGTCATGATCAGCCACCACAATGTGATTGCACAGTGTATGCAGGTTCAGCAGGTTACTGTTCCCGAGCACAAGAGATCATTGGCTGTTCTGCCCCTGTTCCATAGTGAGTAGCGAGTGATCGACTTGTCCACGGGTGGCAGACACTAACGGGCATCCCTAGTCACCGGTCTGGTCCACCAAATGCACCTGCCCGTCTTCCTCAACTCGGAGGTATACATGCTCCCGGCATTCACAATGGAGAGTATGCTGGACACCGTCGTCAAATACCAGATCAAAGAGCTCCTGCTGGTGCCCCCTATCGTCATCCGACTGCTCCAGGACCCCATCGTCGCCAAGTATGACCTCTCCCACGTCACCAAGTTCTCGTCGGGGGCGGCTCCCATCGCCAAGGAGATTCTCCAGAAGCTACAGGAGCGGTACCCCAACACCCAATTCAAGCAGGGCTACGGGATGACCGAGTCGTGCAGCTGTATCACGATGCACCCGCTGGACAAACAGTCGTACAAGTATGCGGACCGGGGCGGGAGTATCGCCGCCAACACCGAGGTCAAGATCATCGATCCGGACAGCGGTCGTGAGCTGGGGTACAACGAGGCCGGCGAGATCCTCGCCCGCGGCCCCCAGGTGGTCATGGGGTATTTGAACAACGAGAAGGCGACCCGGGAGACCTTCGATGCCGATGGCTGGTTGCATACGGGGGATGTGGCCTTCATGGACGAAGAAGGGTTCATCAACATCACCGATCGCATCAAGGAGATGATCAAGGTGAAGGGGATTGCGGTGTCGCCGGCCGAGCTGGAGGATCTGCTGCTGGGGTATGAGGACATCGAGGACGTCGCGGTGACCTCCATCTACGACGCATACTCGGGCGAGCGGCCCAAAGCGTACGTGACGCTGAAGCCGGCCGTCAAGGAGCGCATCGGGAACACCGCAGGTCTGGTGGATATTGGACGGCAGATCATCGAGTATGTGCGGGCAAAGAAGGTGCGGCACAAGTGGATTGTGGAGGTGGAGTTCTTGGACGAGATCCCCAAGAGCGCGAGTGGAAAGATCCTCCGTCGCGTGCTGCGCGATCAGGAGAAGGGCCAGCGGAGTGGCAAGCGATTTGTGGTGCGTGATGAGCGGACCCGGGCGAAGCTGTAGTGATGACCGGTTTCGGGTGGTGATGTTGATATTTCCATGTTTGGTTGCGCGGTAGAATCATTAATGCCCCCTGTTTATCCTGTCCAATGCATTCGTCCTGGCCTGGTCCCAGGCATCATGCCGTAACCTCTTCAAGAATGAAGAATGTCCCAGACAGCTGGTTAAGGTGTGGCAATTGGCGGATCGCACCGCAAATGAGATCCACGACGTCATCTGCTGGAAAACATCCCGATCTTTCGATTCACCGCCGCGAGCTGAGAAGGCTTTCTTCTCACGCAACACCTCTTGTAGACCGCATCATCCTTCACCATGCAATCATCCGCACCGGTAGTATTCAAGTCGGCCCTCTTCGGCGGCGACCGGTAGGCATCTCGGCTCCATGCCCTCCTTGCATCTCACTCTAACCGAATCACAGACCATGGTCCCCGCAGGACTGGACCGCCTCGGATGACCAAGTGCGCGGGGGATCGTCCTACTCGGTCCTCGACTGCAGTCCCTCCTCTCCGACGGCCGTCTTCCACGGCAACCTCGACATCCAGACGCTGGGCGGCGCGGGTTTCGCCTCGCAGCGCACTACCGGCGAGGATCGCCGATGGGACCTGTCCGACTACGACGGGATCGAATTGCAGATTCGGCGGTCGGACGAGAAACGCTACACGCTCACGCTGAAAGACACCATCCCGGCCAAGCGACCGGACGGACGGGACGAGAGCGGCGTGAGCTGGGAATACGATTTCCGACCAGCGGCTCAGGAGACGATATTCGTCAAATGGAGCGACTTTAAGCCGACATACCGAGGAAAAGACCGCCCGGACACGAAGCCGTTGGAGTTGGAGAATATCAAGCGAATCAGCTTGATGATGCGGAGGTGGGTGCTGCTTATCTATTGGCATCAGAACGTGGTACTGACGATAGGACAGTTTCTTTGGCTCGCAGGAAGGGGACTTCTTCCTGGAGGTGGACTCGATCTCCGCCGTGGTGACGAATACCTACCGCGACGACTCTGACGACGAATGGGTGGCTGTGGATAAGTACGATGAGAAGGGCGGGCCCAGACGTGAGCGAGGAATCTTCAGTTGGCTCCTAGCGAGCTGTGGTTTGCTGTAGTACGCTAGTATATGCAGAGGACGAAGTCATGCCAGGCCATGTCATGGCCAAACTAACGCAAAAAATAACATCTTCACTGCACCTTACTCCCGATCTTGTCCAGTCCCGTCCCATACGATAGTACCTTGTCCTAGAAGGCGTCAGTGCATGTCATACACAAGAGAGTTTACACCCACCATGACCCATGTCGGCAACCAACTGAGCATAAACTTCGTGGTGGTCGCCATGCCCCCGTACCAGAATCGCCCGGTGGTTCCGGCTATCAACTGTGAGACGACCTTGTCGGCGTAGACGTCTACATCCATACGAGTGACACCATCGTGCCACTCGGCGCGCGCATGAATGGTCCTCTCAATGGACTTGTAGAGGGAGTCGTCGGGCAGTTTCCAGTCGGCGAAGTAGGACTGTCCCCGAGTGCCCACGGCCCCGGTGACGATGGACAGGACCTTGACATCGAAGGGAGCCAGTTCCAGTCGCAGTGTCTCCGCGATGATCTCCTGAGATCGCTTGGAGGCGCCATAGACTCCTAAACACAGTGATTATCATCCAAGCCCGCACCCACCGGTCTCTTCACGGGCATACTCACCCATATACGGGGTATTGACATGTCCTGCGAGAGAGGCGATGAACCCGATCGTCCCCTTCGCCTGAATGACCAGCGGCGCAAACGCCTTGGTGACGGCCAGCGATCCCCAGACGTTGGTCTCGAAGAGCTCTCTCGCCGCGTCCAGATCCTCATCCAGAACGGGCATGTAGCGGTTATGACCGGCGTTGTTGATCAGATAGGACAGCGTTCCGCCGGTTTTCTCGGAGACTGTAGCGACTGCGTCCGTAATCTGGGCGGCATTGGTGACGTCCAGCGGCAGGAAGGTGACGTTGGGCAGGTCCTGGAGCGCCCCCATCTTCTGGGGATTCCGGGCGGTCGCAAAGACATGGAACCCCCTGCGCTGGAAGACGCGAGCCAGAGCGGATCCGATGCCTCCGTCACTGCAGCCGGTGATGAGGACGTACTGGGTTGGGGCCATGGTGGGATGG